>VCJN01000571.1:0-253341 GCA_006384855.1 Tetraselmis striata | reverse complement strand
ACAGTTTTATATGGTTATATACAGTTTTACCTATAGTTTTATATATATAACTGTATATATCTAGATATATATGTTTATATATATATATCTATACATATATCTCTCTGATATATATGTCATCTATTTATATTTATGTCATCTATATATGTCATATATATATAATCTACCCGCCATCCGCATGCTTGTAGATGCGACAGGACGGTGGCACTACAATACCCACCTGCGGGTCGCTTCGTTGGCCTTCTTCACCACGAGCGACTTCTCCAGCGCCCACGAGCGCTTGGACTCCTCCAGCGCGCCCACGTGCGACGCGGCCTCGTGCTCCCACATCCGCTGGTACTCCTGCAGCTGCTGCTCCTTGTCCGCCAGCGACTCTCGCAGCTCCTGCGTGGGCCACCCGACCCATGCGCCAGCAGTTGCGACTTAGCAGCCGGCGGCGTGGCGACGACGCCATGAATGCGGATGAGAACGTGAACAGTGTGCGCGCGCGCTTGCGTGCTCAATGCGACGTCTGACGATCAGTCCCCGTGCCGCAATTTGCCACCTCCCTGCTTCCAACATCCCCACGTTCCCCGGCAGCGTAGCTTATATAGCCTCTTGCGCGCAGATGGCAATACACTGCCACTATTGCACCAGAGGAAAGGGGGGGGAAGGGGGGGGGGGGGGGGGGGGGGGGGGCATAAGCAGTGTTGAACCATGGCACCATCCCAACATCTTTGTTATGTACGGGAGACCAGACCTGCTTCTCCGCGCGCCACGCCTCGGCCGCGCCCTCCAGCGCCTGGAGCCGACCCTCCAGCAGGCGCTTGTCCTCCGGCCAGCGCCCTGACCGCTCCAGCATCGCCTGCGACTCCGCCAGCTCCGCGCGCAACCGCTCCTTGTCCAACTGAGGGGCGTCAAGCGGCAGCCGGTGGGGAGGGGGGGGGGGGGGGGGGGTCACGGGGTCGCTCAGCTGTGCCACAGGCGGGCGGGCCAGGGCGGTGTCGCCCTGTACTCCCTGGGCTGAAAACCACCAGGCCATCACGCCGCCCGGCAGCAAGGAGTGAGCGACGCGGCGTTTGGCGCGGCGCCGCACCTGCAAGCTGTCCGCGGCGTGCTGCGCCCTGTCGGCGTCCTGCTTGGCGCGCTCCATGTCGGCCTTCGCCTCCGCCAGCCGCTCCCCCAGCACCCCCGCCTCGCCTGCGCGGATCCGGTGCATAAGTCGGTGCCCCCCCACAAGGGATGCCCCCCCCCCCCCCCCCCCCCCCCTCATTATATCGATGCTGCGCCGGTAGTTTGTTCTGGAGGAGTCTGAAACAGGTCCAGCGCCGAGCGTTGGCATCTGCCCTGGTACTCTCCATACACACCGAAAACACCAGGCACTAAAACAGTGTAAGTACAGCTAATAATTCAGACAACACAGCTATAATAACGCAGCACAATCCAGTACATTCAGTAATAATTCACTGCAACAATTGAGGCAGCACGTATACATATCTCACAGTTCAGGTGAACGACTTGGGTACATGCTGCAGCTTTACGCAGCTCATGTTGAACACTGCCACAGATTCTGCCATTGCTGGTAAGACTGCAGCGTCTATATATTAAGCGTTTATTTCTGGGGCGACGGCGCTGCTCTCATTTGAAAGAAAGGAGACGGGATGCCCCTCACATGCAACCCCAAACCCTAAAACCCAACCCCAAATACTGCCCCAAAACAAGCAGGCCCCGCCCGCGCTCGGCATGGGGTCGGAAGGGCCCCCTCACGCGCGTGGGTGTTCTTCATCGCCGCGACCTCGCCCTTGAGCGTGCGGTTCTCGGCCTCCAGGCCCGCGGCTGCCACCTCGTGCTTCTCGCGCACCACGCGCAGCTGCGCCGCGCTGGACGCCTCCACCTGCTGCACCTTCTCCTTCGACTGCAGCTCCAGCTCCGCGATGCGGCGGTTCTTCTCCATCAGCTGCAACGCAGCACGCCAGGGAGGAGAGGAGGGGAGAGCATGCAGGCCGGAGGGTCAGTGGCCGCATGTCTCCCTTTTCCCGTCCGCAGCCAGTGCTCCGAAACCACCAGGCCCGACGAGATATAGAATATCTGAACGCTGCGGTGACATTATAATCCTTAATAGTGACAAATGCTCCGAAACCATGTTCCGCGGCGGCTTGTAGCGATGGGTAGTTTCGGGGATGCCGCGCTCTCCCGTAGCGGGAGGTTATCCTGTGATTGAGTAGGGGCGCAGGTGCGGATGGGTGCGCAGCGGCAGGGCAGGCTTCCACGGGCCGGAACGAGGCGCCAGGCTCGCACCTCCAGTGTGAGCTGCCCCGCCCTGTCCTCCGCGTGCCGGCTGACATCGTGCATGCGCTCCTCGTTGCGCATCCGCTCCGCCCTGCGCGCGCGGACGTGCGGCTCAGGCGGCGTCTGGGCCCCCGTGAGCAGGCGCGCGAGGCGCAGGGGCCGACGGCCCACTCGCTAATGGTGCGGCTGCCCATGCGCCTACGGGTGCCGATGCGGTGCTAGTCCCGCAACCTGCCCTGCCTGCCGGCGGTCAAATGTAGACAATGTAGACAACTATAAAGCGGAATTATAGCGGATGTTTTTGTAGGTAGCTAGCAAGCCCAATGTGGGGTTTGCTGTACAGCGGATCTATAGCGACAGTATGTAGCGGAGCTATAGCAACTGCTCCTGTACTGATCTTGCAAGGTGCCTGCGGACCTGGCTTGCTAAGGCTTATCATACAGGTTCTTATCGCTGCACTGGCACCGATGGACATGGCGGCAACAACGGAGGAGGAGGAGGAGAAGCCATTGCCAGTATTGAGGGAATGCATCGAATGGTGCTAGCTATCCCAGGGGTAGTGGTGGGTTGGGAGGGGGGGGGGGGGGGGGGGGGGGGGCACTCGGCATTGGCCCTCATGTCCTGCAGCTGGCTCTGCAGCGAGTCCGCCACCGCCTGCGCCTTGAGCAGCTCGGCGTGCGTGCGCTCGCTGGCCGTCTCCGAGTCCTCCAGCTCCTTGGCCAGGTGCCGGTTCTTGCGCAGCAGGCTCTCCACCTGCGCGCTCAGCCCGACGTCGTTCTCCCGCAGCCGGAACAGCTTCTTTTCGCAGTCCGCCAGCGCCGAGTCCTTCTCCATCACCGCCGCCTCGCGCTCCTTCCTGCGTGCCAGGGGCTCCCCCAGCTCAGCCACATCACCAGCCAGCAACCCGCCGCCCGGGGCATGAGGGCGCCTCAGCAGAGTGGTGGCGCCAGCTGCTCTCAATAAGGTGAACGGGGGGGGGGGGGGGGGGGGGGGTAGAGGGAAAGGAGCGCGCCTGAGCTCGGCCACCTCCTCTCGATAGCGCTTCACCAGTACCTCCTGGTTGTTAGCCTCGTGCCGCAGCGTGGCTACCTTCTTCTCCACCTCCGACCTCGGCACTGCGCCCACCGAGGCAGGTTGTCAAGGCGGGCGAGAAGGGGGGGGGGGGGGGGGGGGGGGGGGGGGGGGGGGCATGCCGCATCATCAGCAGGCTCCACGCCACCCGCAGCAGCACAGGCGCATGCGCATGCAGAGGAGCGCGCTTGCAGCTCGCGGCTGCGCGCACCTGAGGACGCCTTCAGCTGCACCAGCTGCTCGCGCACGTCGCGCAGCTGCTTCTCGTGCTCGATGTGCAGCTCGTCCACCTTCTCTTGGTGGCGCGACGCCTGCGAGCGCCCAGGGAATGGGGTCAAAGGCCATCGATTGCCACGCCATGCTATAAGGTGACCTGACGTTCCCTGCCATGCCGGAGAATGCTCCCACACGTGACATGACATGACATGACATGACATGACATGACATGACATGACATGACATGACATGACATGACATGACATGACATGACATGACATGACATGACATGACATGACATGACATGACATGACATGACATGACATGACATGACATGACATGACATGACATGATGTCATGTCATGTCATGTCATGATGGGTGGGGCGATGTGGCGGCTGCCAGCAGGTGTCGAAGTGAGGGGGGCGGCGCACTCACACTCGCGCCCATCTCGTTGCGCAGCTTCTCGTGCTCACGCCGCAGGCGCACGAAGGCCTCCTGCCCCGCCTCCGCCTCCTGCGGCGCACCCCTCCCCCCTCGTCCCTTTCAGTGCCCTGCGCGGGGCTTGCGAGCCGCCGCGCGGCGGGGCCGGGCGGACGCAGCCTACGCGCACCTTGGCCAGCGCGTGGCACTTTTGCTTGAAGGGCGCCTCCACCTCCTCCAGCATCTTGAGGCGCAGCAGCTCCAGATCGCTGCGAGCCGGCGCAGAGGGGCGGGGTCAGAGGACATGAGAGGGCGGCCGGAGCTGGTAGGCAGGCACACGCTGGCTCGGGCAGGCAGGCGCTCACCGCGGCTGCATTATCTGCTTGCGCGCTTCGTCGAACTGCTTCTGCTTCTGCTCCAGCTCCAGCCGCCACGACTCACACAGCTGCTGGTACTGACGCTCCACCTCCACCTGCCGCCGCGTCAGCCACCGCCGTGTCAGGGAACCGCGTTGTCCCCGCAGGCGTGCCGCTCAGGCGATGCTCTGATAACCCCCGCCCGCCCCCCACCGCCTGGCCGCCCCGCCTCACCCGCTCCTGGTACAGGCTGTTGTACCGCTGCTGAAGCTTCTGGTTCGCCTCCTGGACGCCTAGATGAATCTCTTTCAGCTGGTGAGGCCGCGGCCGCGGAGCAGGCACGCCACAGTCAGTCAGTCGACAACCCAAGACAGCCGCGCGGCGGGGTGAGTAAAGGGTCGAGATGGGAGGAGGGAAGGGAGGGGCAGGAGGGCGGGGGGTGAGTCAGCTAGGGCGTACGTTGTCGAAGTTCTTCTTCAGCTGCGAGTTCTCCCGGCGTACCTCGTGCAGGTCGCCCTCGCCGTAGGCATCCTGCGCCACGACATCCGCGTCTCAGAGCCCCTCCCTCGGCACAATCGCGACTCGTACCAAGTTACCAGGGATACATTACCGCCTGGCGGTGCAGGCGGCGGCAATGTGCAGCCCAGCAGGGCGGCTACCTCCTCCTCCTCTTCCTCCTCCTCCTCGCCCATTGCCGTCTCGTCGAAGGCGTCAGTCAAGTCGGCCGCCATCGCGGCTGAGGCGCTCGGGACCGCCTGTGGACACGGGGCGACCGGCGGTCCGCTCAGTATTATCTCTCCGCACCGTACTGCGCTCCCGGTGCGCCACGAGCAGCGGCGACAGGCAAGGCACGTACACACCTGGAAGGGGGGGGGGGGGGGGGGGGGGCTGCGGCGCCCACTTGCTCCTCGGTTCGATGACCCACGACGAGCCGGGAGGGGAGGAAAGGTCGACCTCTGCAGCAAATCTCCGCCCGACCGCCCTCCCACTGGCCTTGCCTCAGCTTCCCGTCAACCTATGTTCAGCTTCACGACAGTGACGCCCGTGCCTGCTTGGTTTTGGCGAGGGTGAGCGGCGAGGAAGGGCGCGCGGCGGCGGGGGTCAACGCGCCAGCCGGGAGGGGCCACGTCGGGACACACACGACCCCGCGGGAGCCACGTGCGACGGGAGAGCGTGGGCGGTACCTCTAGCCTTCCTAGAGATCCCCGCGTTAACACCGCCAGAGGCTGCTCGGGTTCGGCCGCTGAAAGCTGGGATGCTGCTCCATGCTATGTCCTGGTGGGGCTGCCGTGTCTTGAGGTGGCGACGCCGATGTTAACCGTGCCCCGTTGGATGGGGCGATGATAAATGTACTCGGCAGAATGGCAGTCGTACAGGCCAGGGTAGGACTACTGTTGTAGCAGCAGATCTGCTGATGTATAAATGTCGTCGCAAGCAGAGCAGCAGCAGTACCCGTACAGGGTTCTGGTGTGAATTACAAAAAGGGCAGTTCCCCAGAACTGCTGGTACTGGTGTGAATTACAAAAAGGGCAGTTCCCCAGAATTAGAAAATCAACACAGCAAGCCGTTTTAAAGCGGCCCGCATCCCGCATAAGGCGGGATGGATGAGTCCGGGCCACGCGTGCGCGTGTGTGTGTGGTACCGTACAGGGTACTGCTGGTAGGTGGCAGCCTATCCGCCGAGAGCGCGCCGCGCCATCCCATTACGAGTACACCTGCCCACAAAAGTCTTGCCCCCCTTGTCAAGCATCAATTGTAGATTGGCCCATTATGAGCCCTCACCTTCGTTTCCGGCCGCGCACTTCCATGTGCCGTACGTGAACATGACATCATGCGTGGGGGCAGCCCTAAGTGGCGTTTGTTGTGCCCTCGCAAAAGCCATACGTGTGCGTGTCATTGTTCAGGGTTAGTAATAAATTCGATGTCACGAGGGCGCGATTTTTTAATATCGCACGTATGTGCGTTTTATGTGTACGGCTGCACGCCAAGAGTTAGCTCTACCATCGTGGAACACATGCACAAAGGCGGGCTCTCCCCGCCGGCGGCATGCAAAGAAATGAGCAGTTCCCACAAAACGTCCAATGATGCGATTAAGGCTTGCTCCAAAACCAGCCCACCTACAGCTAATGTCCGCATGCAATGCGCCCTTGGTAGAGCCGGGGTTCAGCCCGTACTGAGCAGGGGTACAGCCCCCGATTCAGCGGGTGGGTCCATATGGTCACCTGCTAGGGCATCGTTCAGGGTATGTGGTAGGGCTGGCCATCAATACACTCGTCCCATATTCTGCTATTGGGCTACGCCTAGCTAGCGGGCCCCTACGCGGGGAAATCCGCCCGCACGGGACGAGTACATCGCCTTTTTATCGGGATGCGGGTCGCGCGGTAAGCCACTGTACTAGGGTTTGTAGGAGAACCTAAAAATATTTGCATCGGGCCCCCCTACCTCCCTCGGTTACATTTCCACCGAGGGGCCCGGCAGGATTAGAAACCGCGCAGAGCGGAATCACGAGCGTTACACGCCCCCCCCCCCCCCCCCCCCCTCCCTCCGTCACCTATCACATATCAAGCCGTTCATGGATATTCAAAGTTAATTACATCATAGAATGCGCCATTGGACCACTCGGCGGTCGGCACCGCCGGGGCTGACGTGGCGATACGGACAGATACGTACAAGGCAAGACTTACGAGGGGGACTGTATTTACTTACAACCGCCGCGCCGTCGTCTACCCGTACCAATACTCATATCACGGCCTGATGCAGTCGCAACAAGTCGTCTCTACGTCTCATCTACAATCTTATAATATTCGTCATCCATTGCCTATAGCACACCATGTGCGCACGCCCTTTCATGTGTTTCCCCGCAATGACCGCAAGGACATAGATTTTTGGTGGGTTCATCGACTAGAACCGCCCCAAGCAAAATCACACCCATCTAAACATGCCAAAACTTGTGTGGCCTGCTGTATAGACGCGTAACCAACCCCATCAACGCGCAGTAGTACCATCACCTTCAGCACATGATAAAGACGCGTGATGTACATGTATAGATAGTCCGACGGATTAACGTTTATATTTGAATGAAGGCAGGCAGGCAGGCAAGGGAGTTTAGCGGCAAAGATCGCATGTTTTTTTACATGGAAAGTTTTTAGGGCTTGGGGCTTGAAGCAAAGAGCAACCACTATGAAAAAGGGCGGGCGATCGAGTTGGGCACTTTTGCAGGCAGCATGATGCCGGCACAAAACCAAGAGAGTGGTCCCGTCTAGTGGACGATGACGATTTTATCGAGCTTGGCGGGCACTGGGGTGACCGATGAATCTGTTGAGTGCGGCACGCAAGGTGCCGTGCTAGGGCGGTAATTGAAGCACCCTCGTCTGCTTTGCATGTGTGCGATCGCTATGAGATCTCCACGTCAAACTGGCGTGGTGCATAGGCCGCGGGGTTAATTAAGGTGTCGACACCCCCAAGTCCTAGATAGGGCCACAAATAAAGGGAAAAGGAAATAACCTCAAGAACACTACAACTCTAATATTTCAAAGGGAGGTAGACAAATGAGTTTAGCCACTTGGTCTTCGCGACTGTGGAGAGGACGGGGCGGCGCTGACGAAGAAGGAGCACCGCCGATAAGGTTGCGAAGTAAGGACCACGGTGGGGGAGGGCCAGTCGAACAGAAGCGCGGCGGTACGGGTAGGAATAATAATCTTATCGATAGGCAGATGATAGCTGCGTTGGGGCCTGATGCAGCGCCCTCATCGTCCTCAAGGAATGCGAAGTCCACACGAAGCCTTCGGGAGGGGGCTCGATTGATGCGGGCAACGGCCCGCTTGAGCGAATCGCCGATGGTAGAGGCTTTCCACAAGAGGGGTTGAGTAGCGCCATCTTCGGGGAGGGCTCAGAAGCGTTTAGGATGTTTGGCGGCCGGGAAAGCGCGGAACGCGGCGTCGTGGTAGGCGATGAATCGGCGTAGAAGCCGGACTGTCCAAGTGGGCACGGTGATGGTCGGGATTTGAAGGACGGGTTTGAACACGTCGCGACGTTTTTGATGACCAACTTTCTCTCGATTTACAAGAGGGTGTTAGTGTAGGCGTCGACGGCCATGTCCTTGAGCCGACAGGAGACGCTTGACCTGCCGTGAGAGTAGAACATTCTCGCTGAGCACACGGCGGAGCCGGTGCGCATGATGTCGCCGTAGTCAGTGGTAGACGTGGGAAGAGTGTCGAGGTAGTCAAGGAGGGCGGTGATGACATTGCGGCACGGCAAGGGGGCGCGCTTGAGCTCTTGTTCGCCGGCGGTGACTTGTCGGAGCATGAGCATGAGGGCCTTCGTCATGTCGATGATGGCGGGGCCAGAGGCCGGGGCATCATCACGTCAGGTGTGACGCAGTAATGTGTTGATGGCGGAGGTAAGGCTGAAGGGAGCCGACCTTCATGGTGCCGCGCTCCGCCTACTGCCGTGCAAATTAGCGGACGCACGTCACCTCGTTGCAGTGCAAAGGTGAGATGCCTTCCTCGTAGGTAAATTACCCGGCGAAGAGGTTCATCTTGCCCTCGTAGTTGGAGCATGTGTTGGCAGTGAGCGAGGTAGTGAGGAGACCGAGCACCTTGGCGCACCACTCGTCCGTGCCGTGCATGGCCTCGATGTTGCCCCGCGAGCTCGCTCACCTAAAGTGCATTGGCCTCGGCGGGTGCCCGTGAGTTATTGTTGTGCAGGTAGAATGCCATCACAAAACTAAGAGAGTGGTCCCGTCTAGCAGGCGATGCCGATTTTATAACACTCGGCGGGTACGTACTCGGGTGACCAATGAAACTGTCGAGTGCGGCAAGCAAGGTCCCGTACGTACTGCGACATTAATGGAAGCACCCGCGTCTGCCCGTACATGGGTATGTGCGATCGCTTTGTGGCCGCCACGTCAAACTGGCGCATAGGCCGCGGGTAGCAAGGTTCGACACCCGCATACCCTAGGGCTGGGGTGGGGAAAATGTAAACCCAATAATACAACTCCAAACAAAATTTGAGCAAAACTCGTAATGCAGTGTAATCCAAGTGCTAGTAAAATGTCGAAGTGCTATGTTCTCTTTGTCATCCAGCAATCTTATAACGACAGTTACTCCGTTCAACCAAGATGAACATATTATCTCTTACGAACGAATTCACTCTTTTCCGCCGCTTTTTACAGTGATAAAGAAAGTGGCACTTTACCTAGTGTTGCGGCACGTGAGGATAAGGTCAGCGGAGTTTGGCCTCTTCGGAGCGCCCGCCGACACCATGACCTACATCCCGGCCCCCACTCCCTTTAGCCGGTGGCATCGAGCCGCCGCACCCCAACTCTACTCCTTCGCCTCGCAAATTCAAGTCCAAGATGTGCAAACCCCCGAGAAACTGGTGTGCCATACCACTGAAGCACGCGCGCGCGCGCCCCGTGCGTGCTCTCGGCAAAATCGCATGCTTTGTCTCGATTTATGCATTTTCCGTCGGAACGGCAGACCACCTACCGCCCGCCCCCCATCTACAATCCATTGCGCGCCGTCAACGCCGTGCCGCGGAGCTCGATGCCCCGACGGAGCAAACCCAGGCTCCGCCGAAGATGCCGACTCGCGGCGCCATCGGGGCGCGATCTCGGCCCTCGTGGCCCGCCTACCCCGCTTTTTGGCGACCCGCGCCGGCGCCGGCACCGATGCCGGCACCAATGCCGCCTCTAGCGCGCTGCGCCGGCATGGCGCGCGGGCTGCGGCCCGCCTCCGGCCGGTCCCGAAGCAACCCCCCCCCCCCCCCCCCTTTCCATGATGGCGCGCCATCCCTACCCGCTACGAGAGACCGAGACCGAGACCGAGCAGCCGGTCGTCTCCGATCCACCCGGCGGGTGGAGGGGGGGGGGGGGGGGGGGAGGTCGATACCCCCCAATGATCCAGCTAGGCGGCCGCGGCAACCCACAGACCGGCCTTGGTCACCCATACACCAGCCCCCGACATGCCGATGACGACCCCGCTTCGCTCTCCTTCGAACCCCGAGTACTCGGCCGCAACCCAACGCTCGACTTTCAGCGTCCCACCGACCCCCCCCTTCCCCGAGCGGCGGCTAACCCGCCTTGATATCCACCGCAACTCGCTGCAATGCCCGAATCGGGCGTCCGGCGTTCGCGAGCCGCTAGTTCGTTCTTAAGGAGACCCGCAGCAAATCATTATGCGCTGCGACTTGGCTACCGGTTCGAGGGGGCACATCAGCAGCCAGAGCGCGGAGAATTTTCATCCGCGACGCACATCGGGCCGGCCGTAGCAACTGCCATACTCTCCCCCACCCCCCCCCCCCCCCCCCTCACAGCCAATTCGTGGGACATCCACATCGACCCCCATCGAACACATCGAACCCCTTCCCGGCTGAGGCATGTCGCACGCTGTGCTAGTTAGGCCAATACCGTAGCACCTCCGACTGCCGGCCCGAGCCCAGCTTCTTCAGCCTTGCCGGCGGGACGACGCCTCGGCTGCCTCAACCGGAGCACTGCAACTTTGCTAGTGGGGAAGTGGGGGAGGGGAGAGGACGTCCATGGGGGCGTCCTAGCTGCATCCGCCGTGATAGTGGGCGGCAGCTATCAAGAGGAGGGAGACTGGATGGGTGTATGGGGCCCTAAAAAGCACGAGGAATGTCCGGCCATCGTGGACTAGGGTACATGTAGGGACGGGGGAGAGGTTACAAAAATCAAAAAGGAAAGTACACTAGAGATTACTGATCACGTGATGGAAGGAGGCGGGGCTTGGAAACGAAAGAGGATGGCCGGGAGCCTGAGTTGTAATCACGCTATATGTGTTCCGACCCTACTATGGTTAGAGATGGCATGCCCTAAGAGCAACTCAGTTTGGGCGGTTGAGAGCAGCAGACTAGCACGTTGTAATCAATTTCAATTTCAATTTCAATACACTGGAGACGGGACATGCCCGCTAGTTGAGGAACCTTGCCTTCAGAGGGCTGCACGCTACGCACTATTGAATTAGTGGACATTAATGCGGGTTTGCGCCACCGGGCTGCAAGACAGCTGGCATGTTACTTAGCAGCATCGAAGACAAAGCGGGAATAAAGTTTTAAGACATTCCGAATTTCAAATTTATCTCTTACGAAGGAGATAATCCTTACCACACATGTATTAATTTTTACTGTATAAATGATATTAACGGACTCGCTCGCCTCTCGTCCTTCGTTCCGATAAACGACCCGCCGCCGCCGCCCACCGTGATCTTGAGCTTGTGAACCCTTGCCGCCTCGGAGTGCAACCGGTACCGTATCAATTATGGTGCCAGATACCATTACGAGGAGGGTTCAGTGAAGAATGACGCCTGGCACGATTCAACAATTTGCATTGCCGGGGCTAATCCCATGCCAAATACGAGACCAAGTCTACAATAGAAATTCGACCTCAAGGATGCTGAAACTGCCGCCCTCTTTCGATACAATTCTGTTTTCACCACTTTCCGGAAAGGAACATTCTACCCCGATCCTGGGGATCTTCATCCTCTTACCTATTTTGGAAACATTTGCATTTTTACATGATGCTCGTACACATACCCGTGCACATACTAAAATTATGACAATTGCATAATCGCGAGTGCGCCTGTAACACAACTGTAACAACTGCTGACTCATTAGTCGCTAGTACCTGTACCTGTAGCAGCAAAGTGCGCGCCTACGAGTACACGGGCGGCCGCCCAGTACCTGTAGCGACTACTCCTCGTAGTCGCAACATCGCTGCTGCTCAGCAGCAGCATCGCCGCGGCGGCATTGTCGACTACTGGCGCATTGTGGAAGCGGCTCCCTGCGGGCACGTACGCGCATTGTGGCCCATCTCCGGGCATACGCCACATTTCCGGGCCCTCTTGAGAATCTGAAAACCAGCCCCACCATCTCCAGGCTCTCTGTCCGCCGCCTCGCGCGGACGCGTCCCCGGCTGCGGGACTTCCAGTAGTCCAGGGCGAGAGGTTGCCGCCATTCCGCCAGCAACAGGTGCGCCCGCTCTCTCGGAGCTACCAACCGGGGTCGGCGTGCTGTGGGAGGTTCTCTCGCGGCTGGTGGTGTGGTCGACTTGTTGTAGGGGCTAACGCTGGGCTGCAGGTCGGTTACGGACACCGAGTCGGGTAGCACCCTGAGGGCGCCCCTTCCCACGCACAACGTCAGGGTTTAACACAACAGAAGCGGAAGCGCGACTCAGCACGCGGCCTGAGGCGTGCATCGAACCGCCGCCCATCTCCTCAGTCGGTGCAGACGCGAAGCCCTTCATGGCTGAGTACAACCCCTCGTGTGCGTTGGTGTCGATAGCTCGCTCGATTGCCTTCTTAGCCTCGCCTAGCAAGGTACCCCATAGCCGCTTGAGTGTGAGATCCTTAGCGAGCTGCGTGTTGCTCTCCTCGTCAGTGCCGGAGGCCGTCTGTGGACAATAGGTAGGACTGGGGTAGAGTAGACGCTGGCAGGTGAAATGCGCTTGGGGGGCAGCAGGGTTGTCGAAGGTGTGCAGCCGTACCGACGAGGGACTGAGTGGTTGTGCTTGCTTGAACCAGAGGTCGTTCACCAGGCCCCTGTGGAAGGTGGCCGCTGTGCTGCAGCACAGCACTGCCCAGTAGTGTCGGCAAGGTACTCCACAGCGCACGCCGGACCCGCATGTGCAAGTGTGCGCCTGGTAAGCATCCCGGCCCTGAAGCTTGTCGTGTAGCATAACGAAGTGGGGGTTGGTGGGCTTGTCCGTCACAGTGTGCAAGATGCCAACCTTGAAGCATCTCAGGTCAGCATGGTGCTGCGCAGGCACAGCTCCTCGAAGGTCTGCTGCGGTCTGGAACCGAGGGTGGTCAGCGAGGTCTGGGTCAATAGACGGAAATGGCCGGAGGTCGGCCGTAGTAGTAGTAGACGGATCATCCACCAAGGTGAGGGGCACCTCTGTAGCCCTGTAGTTTGCACCCGCCATCATTTGCTTCTGCATCATCGCCATCCCGTAGCCTGTGAGTGCCTCCTTCATCTCCTCCGTGATTCCTGGGTAGCAACTAGCCGCGTATGTTCTCGCGCTCGTTGAATGCACCTGCACACCGCCATTGTTCATCAAATGAAAACAAAATAGGCTAGTATCGTGTCAATCAAGCACTTCTGGTATACAGCATTTGTGCGGGGTATACCTCATCCTTGGCTGAAGCAACAACTAACTTCGCTTCTTCTCGCGCCTCCTTCAGTAGCACTTGATCAAACAACTTGGAGAGTGGACTCTGGCCGGACAAATGTGCCTTGAAGTGGCGGTTCAGACCCTCGCCACGTTGTGTGGACACAGCGCCAGTGGAAAACCTGGTGTGCCTGAAGCCTGCCCAGTACCTGACATTGGGAGTAAGGTGGTTGTCAAGGTAGGGCGCTGCCTTAGGCCAACGTTGCTTGAGGGCATTGTACTCCTCCCAAAAAACTGTCTCCGACATGTATTGCTGGCACTGCTTGAATTCTGAAGAAAAGTCATGGTAACTGCCGGCCAGCGCGGACATGAGATGCTTCCGAAGATTCTGGTGGAGATGCCATAAGCACCACAAGTGCAAAGCCAGCGGGAAGCTAGTTGCCACGGCCGCACAGACTCCTGGATCCGCATCTGTGAGGAGTAGCTGCGGAGGAATTCCAACTGCTTCAAGGTAACACTGTAGCTGCCACTCATAGTCTGTTGTGGCCTCCTTTGAGGAAAGAGCAATAGCAAGCAACACTGTTTGACCATGCCTGCACACACACACACAAGATCACAAAAGAGGGCGTAACTTACCAAATTGTGGCGCAGTGCGAACAGCGGGGATGGATGGAGCTCAGCGGCGACGGCAGAGCTGTTGGGTGTGGGCGGCGGGAGGGCTGGCGCGACACAAGGGTAGCGCCATATACCAGCGCGCATTGGGGTTGGAGAGAGGGGGGGGGGGGGGTAAAGGTGACACATGACATGGGGGCAGCGCCAACATGAAACGGGGCTGGAGGAAGGGTGCACACCGGTTAGGAGCTGAGAACAACCTGCATGGTAGCTTGAAGCGGTTGGTCTTGTAGGTGTTGTCATGGATGATAACTTGATAAAGGTCATAGGCCATGTCTCGTTGCCTCGGGCTCATCCAGAAGAGATGGGTGAGTCGACTCGTCACGGGGTCGACTTTGAACCTGCATGAATGAGCATGTTGTATTAGTTTGCGCACATCATCATATTTGTTTGATCATTTGTTGGCGCGATTACCTTACAAACCATCTGACATGATCTTGCTGCAAACGCAGGAGCTACTGCAGTAGCAGACTAGCATCCATACTCCCCCCGCCTGTTGGAGTTCTTATGTTGACAACGTCTTTCACAGTGATAAGCGGGGCGTTGGGAAACTTTTTCCTGAAGCATGTAAAGACGTCCTCCGGGGCAATTCCTGCGTTAGCTAGAGAAGTGATGAATTCCTGCATGTCTACGGTAAGGTTGGCCACCCGGTTTTGGTAGGACTGGACCAACTCTGAAAGTGGTCTGTGGTTGTGCTTCATGTTTGTTGTAGCCAGCTTCCACAAGCCATCAGCCTGCCGCCGGACGTTCAATCTAGACAGCACAAACATATAAGTGGCATGTTGTAAAAAACACTATTTGCTAAGCATTTGGTATGATTTGAAGCCTGGCTGGACACGCACAAATAGGGGGGAGGGGGGTGGGGGGTCTTTCCAACTTGAATGGGCACATATCTTCCCCGGGAAGAGCATACTGGTTGCCCTTAGCGCGTCGCTGGGATGGGTTGAGAGAGTCGTCTCCCGCTTTTCCGGATGCCTTCCTCCCTTTCCGCCTGCACACGAAGGTGGCCTTCCCTTGCTTGAGGTCGGCACTTTTTTGAACGAGGTTGAACCCGCAGGCTTTGGCCCACTCTTGGCACTCTCTCTGCAGATGTGCGAGGGTCCGTCCCGTACGTCGACGAGTGCGTCATGCGCCGCCTCCCTTGTTTGCTGGCCAATGACGAGATTCTTGTTGCAACCACAGTCATTGACGTCCTCGCTGCCGTTGACAGTCGCGGCGCACATAGCGTGGAAGTGGCCGCCGCAAGAACGACAACGGTGCTGAGAGGTGCCCACCTCAATCAGACGCCTCACCCCGCAGGGCCGGACACAGCAGCGCTGCTGGCCTTCAAACGGCGGGACGACCCCGTCCACGTCCTCGTCGTCCCAAAATTTATCCTCCTCATGTTGCCCAGGGGCGTATGGTTGCGTCGTCGGCAGTGCCTCCATGGTGAGTGAGGAAGAGCGTGGTGGTGGTGGTTTGGCGGGGGGGGGGGGGGGGGGGGGATCTGGGGATTGGTCAAAGCGCGTCTCAGTCACTGGTGATGTGTATGGTACTCGGCCGGGCGCGGGCACGACGCGCCGGCGGTAGCCGCGCGCGTACTCGTACGCGTACGGCCGTACGTGCCGTACAGGGGGGATGCACATCCTGGGATGAAGATCCCCGGGATCGGGATAGACAATTCCTTCCGGAAATACTCTCAAGTTGCCATCCAGTGACAGACCCCCGCTAAAAACAAAATCTCGAAGGACGGGCGGCATATTGGGTTATTGGGATCGAATTTGTAGTGTAGAATGGTGGTCTCAGATTTTGGAGCTTGGCCACGGCAATGCTTTTCAGTGATACGTCTTAAAAACCCTGAATGAATGCATTTTGAGAATACTTTGAGAAGTGCAAATAATCGTCATGTTATCCAGTCGGGCATTTTTGAAGAAATGATATGATTCGGGGCGGACCTGTAGTATTTTTGGTACCGGTAGTAGTCGCTATATTGCGGCTGTGCACTGCAGAATACGGCAATGTATTCGTCTGATGCACACACATTAAAAACACAAGCTGTCCAGAGTTCGACCCTTTAAGTTTGTCAACTTGGCGCAGCATTATTTAAGTTTGTTATTATTCAGAATGGACAACTCCATCTGTCATATCGGAAATCCGACATCTCCCTGAAAAGTTAATGGGGGCGGGCCCTGCCACGCGTCATTCTTCAGTACCGAACCCGCCTGGTATACCCAGCCGAACGCCCCGCCAGCCGACGGTCGTCGGCGACCACCGGCATATCACCAGCGAGAAACAAGGTTACCGCGCTGGCGGACCCCCCCCCCCCCCCCCCCCCCCCCCCCCCCCCCCGCCCGCCAGCGCGTCTCCCCAGGCTCATCCCTTGTGCCGCACCGCGTGCTAACGGCGTGTATACGGTGGCGGGGGTCGGCATATGCCGCCGGGCAGCATGTCGCTGATCGACGCGGTGAAGCAGGGCGCCGCCGACCTGGGCGCGCTGCTGGCGGAGGCGCCGCAGGCGGCGGCGCAGCGCGACGAACACGAGCGCCTGGCGCTACACTACGCCGCGGCGCGGCAGGCAAGTGCCGAGGCCGTTGGCGCCCTGCTGGCCGCTCACCCGGCGGCGGCGGGCGCGGCGGACGAGGCGGGTCGGCTGCCTCTGCACTACGCCGCCGCGCAGGGCGCGCCGCCCGGCGCCGTCCGCGCTCTGCTGGCCGCGCACCCGGCCGGCGCGGCCACGCCGGACGCGTGCAGGAGCCTACCGCTACATCTTGCAGTGGAGAACCGCGCCTGCCCTGAGGTGCGCCCATCCCTGTCCGCTAGCGACGACGGTACGTCTACAGTGAGTATGGTGCCGCCGTTTTCAAAATTCACATATGCTCCGAAACCATCAATTCGCCTCGTTATGATTATTATTCCAAACACAACAGCTGCCAGTGCAGCACCTGTTCGTCTGAAACGCTCATCGCGCTACAGTCATCCGGCTGATGAAGAGGGACGCGGCGCTGCGGCCGCGGCGGCAGGTGGTGATGGCTCTCCTGGAGGCGAATCCCGGGGCCGCGGCCGCGAGAGACGAGGACGCCAACCTGCCCTTGCACTACGCGGCGGCGCAGCAGGCCCCGGTGGCCGTTGTCAGCGCGCTGCTGAGCGCCCACAGGGATGGCGCAGGCGCGCTTGGGGAGGGCAGCCTGCTGCCGCTGCAGGTGGCGGTCGCCAGCGGCGCGGACGCGGAGGTGGTGGCCGCCCTGCTGGAGGTGTTCCCCTCCGGTGTGGCCTACCAGGACCCCGTCAGCCGGCTGCCGCTGCACCGCGCGGCCGCCGCTGGCGCCGGCCGCAACGTGGTGGGCGCGCTGCTGGAGGCGCAGCCGCAGGCGACCGGCCACGTGGACGAGCACAGCCGCGTGCCGCTGCACCTGGCCGCCATGAGCGGCGCGGACGAGGCGGTGGTGGCCGCGCTGCTGGAGGCGGCGCCCAACTCGGCCAGCTACAAGGACCGCCTTGGCCGGCTGCCGCTGCACTACGCCGCGGCCAAGGGCGCCGGGGTGCAGGTGCTACGCCTGTCATTGGGGTGACGCAGGGGAGGGTGGCCGCTGATCGGGACGGCATCGCCAAGCCGCTATCAGTGACCCTGACGGCAGTCGTTACGTGGGCAGTGACGACGCACAGGGTCACGGGCACCGAAACCAGGGTCGGTAGCGCTCATCGTAACGGTGCCGATTTCGCGTATAAAAAAGTCTGCTAACACCCCACTGTGTTAGTCTGATCTCCACCGCACCGGTCGCTACGTCTGTCAGTCGCCAGACCGCTCGCAGCCCCGGTGAGTACGTGTCTAAACATGTAAAGCGCCGACGACGTCGACGTCTGCTCATGCGGGGCTCGCTGCGTTGATTCCTCAGTGTCCAAAAGCGGATCCCGCATTCCCGGCTGTCCGTCCAAGCGTGGAAGCCCCACGCCGCAGGAGCTTCCATCCCAAGCTGCCCGACTAACCTAACCGCCCGAACCACCTGTCTCATGGCCCGGCGGCACAAACCCGCATAAGGTCCACTATTTAAAGTGCGTATCGTGCAGCCCTCTGAAAGCCAGCCAGTCGAGGAAAGCGGTGCGGCATTGACCGATTTCTGGGCTGCCCCTGCTGGCCACCAGGTGGTGCGCGCGCTGCTGGAGGCGAACCCCCAGGCCTGCGCGGAGGTGGACAGCAACGGCAGGATGCCGTTGCACCACGCCGCTGCCGCCGTCTGTAGCGCCGCGGACCCGGAAGCCGTGGTGAGGGCGCTGGTGGAGGCGCACCCCGCAGCGGCGGAGCACGCGGACGGGCAGGGCATGCGGCCGGCACGGCTGGCGGAATCCGCGGGCGCCAGCCGAGATGTCCTGGCGTTGATGTAACGGCCGCTGTCGCTCCGCTTGACAGTTCGCTCTCACTTTGTCACCATTAGACTTCAAGATGTGTGGGAGGCGGGGACGGTCCCGGAAGTGGTTCATATACACAACAAGCTACAGCGTCGCACCATTGGGTTGCGACGTGCACCGCTGAGAGGATGCCGCGATGCTGAACTCGTGCACATTCTGTCTGCGCACCCTTCCTGCACCCCCCCCCAACCCCTCCCCATTTCCCCCCTCGTGACACAATTTAAATGCGTGCAAGCGCCAGCGATCCTCACGGCGGTGAAGGTGATCGCTTGAAACGAGCTGGGGAGGGGGGGCACGGAGGGATCGGAGGACGGTCCGCAGACAGAGTCACAGAGTGCAGCCATATGGCGGGCCCCGCGAGCAGTCGGCATGTTGAAATTCAAGTTACCATGTGAATTTCTCCAGCAGCGGGTGCGGCGTTTCTGGTCATGCCTCTCATCCCCGCGGTCGTGTTTTTCGTCTTGTATATTGGTTCATCTGGCCGGTAGGGCTCCGTTGCTCAGCGCCGCCCTTTTCCGCGGCCCCGCCCGCCCCCGCGGCCCCCGCGCCCACCCCCACCCCCACGGCCGCCGCCGCCGCCGCCTCGGCCACCCGAGGACTTGCTCACCCGGCCGCCACGCACGCCGCCGGGGCCGCCGCGCCCCCTGCCGCCCCTCGGCCCGCCGCGCTCCTCCCTGCCGCCGCCGCCGTCGCCGCGGCCGCGCCCGCGCCCGCGCCCGCGGCCCTGCGACCGCTCGCGCCGCTTGGCCGCGTCTTTGCGGTTCTTCAGCACCTTCTCCTTGCTCACCAGCTCCTCCTTGGCGCGCGGGCCCGCCCCGCCAGCGGCGCCGCCGCGGTGGTAGCGCCCCCCGCGCGTGAAGCGCTCCACGCTGAGTTTGCCGCCGGGCGTGTCCTTGTCCTCGCTGTGCCCCGTGGTCGGCACGCGCCGCTTGCTGTGCGCCATCCACTTCTTGTACATGCCGGTGCCGCCCTCCGTCGCCTTGGCCTTGGCGCCCGACTCGCTGCGCACACGGCGGCCGCCCTTCACCTGCGCCGCGCAATTCCCAGGCGTGTCAAGCGACACGGAATGCCGCCGCCCCATCGGATTGGGCTCGCAGCAGGGAACCAGGCGTGCCCCGTGTTATGATTCGAGGCGTCTGCGGGTACGTTTCAGGAGGAAGGATAGGATCCTTGTGGAGGCGCCAGACCGGTACAGCGCACCCAAAGCGTGATTGATACGGACCGAGTGCGGCCTATAATAATCAAGCCATTTCGTTTCAGATTGAGCTTCAGCAGCAAGCGGAGCAGGGATTGCCCACCCGCAACATTCACACACCCACACCCACACACACCGCACAGCCATCCGTCGACCGCAGCAATGCGTGTCATGCTCAACGCCGCGAGTAGCGCTTTCAGAACGGCGGCCGTATCCGTAACACACTTGGTTTGAGATTTTTGGCACCGACACCGCGCCAGTGTGACGGTAACCGGCCTCTTCATGTTGCGACATGTCAGGTGGGTATCAATTAATGCGTTGACAAGAATATCTTCCCCGGCCGGAGTACCGTACTATCTATTGCCCAATTATACGCAGTACGGCGACATGGGTTATTACGCATAAAGTGGACTCGGCACCCGTCTAGCTAAGAGTAGTGGAGGGGGGGGGGGGGGGGCACAGACCTGCTCGCCGGGTTGCAGCTTGACGTACTTCTTCTGCCGGCTGTCCCAATGGTACTGCCCCTTGAGCGCGGTGATCGTCTCGTTGTCCTCCCCGCCGATGTCCATCACCGCCGAGTCGAGCGCGCCCGCCCTGCGCGCCGAGATGGACTCAGCGGTGCCTCGGCCGCGCCGCCACGCCACACACGATTCGACCGCCTCGGCACGGTCTGCGCCGCCGCTTCCTCGATGATCGCCCTAAAACCTCTCTCTTTTTCTCTCTCGTCAACACTATCTACACAGAGATATTGTCCTAGGAAATGTAAAGGTGCACTGAGTCTCGACTACAAAACGACGCCGTAGAAACGGAACGTGCAACCAATGCTCGGGTATGGGGCCGCGGACACTAACGCCAAGTGCGACATTACGCCGAATTCTGGGAAAAGACGCGGCCTCGACGACGTCGCGGAGGCAGCGTGTCCGACATGGAGGGGACCCTTCTTCAGACTGATTCGCTTTACTCGTTGCAGAGATTGAGATACGTCGCTTCGACGGAAGACTGGCAACTGGGCAAGAACCCCCACAAAACGAGGAGGGGCGAATCGAGCCATGATTCAATTCACAGCACGACGTGGCGAGGCGGAGATTGGTGGGGGCAGCGGACCGGCCGACAGCGTACGCCTCCTCCTCCTGTAGGATGGAGCCAGGCATGTTGGGCACGAAGAAGTTGGGGTCCTGGAACCGGCCCGACGCCAGCTCCTCGCCCTGCGTCATCGCGGCCGCCGCCCGGCGGCGCACCACGCCCGCTCGCCCGCCGCCTTGGCCGTCGCCTGCCTCCTCCTGGGAGCCCGCGCCGTCCTCGCCGTCCTCCCCTTCCTCCGACTCCTCGTCGGAGTCCGACTCGCCCTTCTCCCCATCGGCGTCATCGCGCTTGCGTCGGCTGCGCACGCTCGCGGCTTCGACCAGCGCCACCGCCTGAGTGCGACCAGGGGGGAACGGCGGACGGCCGGGTAAGCAACCGGCACTGAATGTGTCGTCAGCTTTCTCCGAGATTGTCCGTGTGTCGCTTTACAGTACGGCATCATTGTTGTCGAAATATCAGCGGCAACTGGATACAGTATTGCCGCTTCATTCTTATCGCGCGCCCATTAATGCGGACCCGGATTCTTCATGCGAGGTTCATTTGTCAGGCATACGAGCTATGCATGGCACGACAAATGTACCACTGACGCGTGTACCACTGCCCGTATATACTTGTGCAATGTATGTTTGTGTGTACTCCGGAGGGGAGGGAGGGCACCTCTCTGTGCTCCTTCCGCTTCTTGGTGGCCTCAATGAGCGCCGCATGCGCGCGGCGCTTCTCCCGCATGATGTCCGACTTCGAGGTGCCGCTTGCCTTGGCAGCCGGCAGGCCGTGCCGGGCCTGCTGCCCCGGGGCGATGGTGGCCTCCATGACCGTCGCAGCGGGCCGGAAGTCCTGCCAGGTCACAGGGGGGGGCCTCAGCCGGGGTCGCTCCAACATCCATCAACAAGCCCCCATGGGTCTCCCCAGACAAGGGATTGGGCGTAATAACAGCAAAAATAACGACTGCAGTGTGAGAGATGCCATGCTGATGCTGACACGACTGTATCCATCGCGGCCACATTCGTCTCAAAAGCTCTACAGGTTGGACATTTCTCACAATACGATTTCGCATCATGACGTATACTTGTCCACCAAAAACGATACGAGCTAATAAAGCTCGAAAGTTATAATGAATGAAAGCCCCCGAGGTGGGATACACAAGGTGGGAGGCGACCTTGAGGCGCTGCGTGAACTGCACGAGGCTGGCTTCCGCCTGCGCGCTGCTGAGGTCCAGGGTCTGGCAGATGGAGGTGAGCAGTGGGTGCGGCCCTGCTCGCGGCAGCTCCTTGCCGCGCCTCATGGCGCCCTGGCTCGCGGAGGGCCGCGTCTTGAGGTACAGCCGGTAGCCGTTCTCCATGCTGCGCAGCATCGCCTGCAGCTCCACGCTCTCGTTCACCACGCGCGCCACGCGCTCGATGTCCTCCGCCAGCATGGCCTCCGGGAAGAAGCCGTACATGGTCTCGGCGGGGTCGGGCTGCGTGCCGTCCGGGATGGCGGGCGACGGCTTGAGCGGGCGGCTGAGGAAGAGATGGAGGTCCACCATGTACGGCAGCTCCTCGGGCGACAGCATGGAGTAGGCACTCCCAGAGCGCCCGGCGCGCGCCGCGCGGCCCTGCGCAATTAGGTATGCACCATCAGCGTGAAGGTTGACCCCGCCGCGGAGGGGGGGGGGGGGGGGATGAGAGGCCAGGGGAGATGAAGTGAGGGGAGGGGGGGGGGGGGGCAGCACCGCGCGGTGGATGAACAGCTTGGGGGTTGAGGGGAAGTCGTAGTTGATGACATTGTCAAGCAGCGGCAGGTCCAGCCCGCGCGCCGCCACGTCCGTCACAAGAAGAAGGTGCACCTTGCCGGCGCGGAACTTGGCGAGCGCAATCTTGCGCGCAGACTGCGCGGCCACGCGGGGAAGGATCGGGGTAGGGCAGATGGAGAGGGGACTCAGTCGCTGCTATGGGGCTGGCGCAAGCGCTCGAGCCAAGAGTGGGGATCGCAATTGCCAGGTGCGGTGATGAAACTGTGGAGGCAGTGCGGTTTCGGAACACAGCGTAGCGCCATGCTCAGTGCGGCTTCAGTCAGAGCAGAGCTTTCACTGCTCATTTGTCAAGAACTGCCTTATTCTAAACACGTGGTTTTGAATCTGAAACTGAAGTAATGCCAAAGGTGCGGTTTTGGAACGCGTAAAAAAGCGCTGCAGTGATTCGTGTAGTTTTGGAGCGCTTCGCAAATTTGCTGCTTGCATGTAAGTTGCGGAGCGTGGTTTCGGAGCACAAGACATACACTGTCACAGCTGTCATGGTTTTGAAACTGTGCGGAGCTGGGATTTGGGACAGCGAGGGGTTTGGGCAGCCCTTGGGGGGGGCAGAGGGGCACTCGCCTGGTCCATGCTGCCGTACACGCAGGCGGCGGAGATGCCCTGCCGCTCAAACAGGTGGTGCAGGAACTCCACGTGGTACTTGGTGGCGATGAAGACGACGGTGGGCTGCGCCGCCTCGATAACCTCTCGCACCAGCTGCAGTAGGAGCATCAGAATGGGATGAGCAATATCACCACCTTTTCCCAGCTATGCCGACCCCCCCGCAGCTGTTCACCCCGCCCCAGCTCTTTTGCACTTCGCTGTCGGAAAAGCAATGCGCGTGGTGACAGTAGCAACAGTGATGCTGATACGGATGGGAGCAGAGAGATTATCAACAGATTATCAACAGTGATGTGGATTGTGCTGCTGATGGGAATGACGATGCGGGTTGTGGTGGCGGCAACGGCGATGATTGGGTTGGGGACTGCAACAAGGGTGGCAACGGCGCTGATGCTGGTGCTCGTGACGAGCATGGGGATGGGGATGGCGATGGTGGGAATGGGGATGAGGATGGCGGTGGGGATGGGGGTAGCAATGGTGATGATGATGGGAATGGGGATGAAGATGGCTGTGAGAACGGGGACGGGGATGGCGGCGGGGATGGGTGTGGGGATGGCAGTAGAAATGGCGATGGGGATGGGAATGGGGATGGCGTTGGGGATGGGAGAAACAATGGTGATGGGATGGGGATGGCGGTAGCAATGGTGATGATGATGGGAATGGGGATGGCGGTGAAGATGGCGGCGGGAATGGGATGGCGATGGCGATGGTGGGAATGGAGGATGGCGGTGGGGATGGGGGTAGCAATGGTGATGATGATGGGAATGGGGATGGCGGCGGAAATGGGATGGCGATGACGATGGCTGTGGGACTGGGGATGGTAATGGCGGCGGGGATGGCGGGGGGGATGGCGGTAGCAATGGTGATGGGATGGGGATGGCGGTGGGGATGGCGGCGGAAATGGGATGTCGATGGCGAGGGCAATGGCGGTGGGAATGGGGATTGAAATGGGAATGGGGGTGGAGGTGGACATGGTGATGGGGATGGTGTTATCAACGGTGACGGGAATGCCAATGGGGGTGGCGGTAGAAATGGCAGTACATAGCATGGGTGGTGGTGATAGGCGGTGGCTATGACAATGGTGATGGCGGCGGTGATGGTGATCAGTGCGGCTGTGGCAGTGGTGACGGGAGGTGAGATGGTGATGATGGGGTGGCTGTGGGGATGGGATCGGGGGCGGGGCGCACACCTGCAGCAGCGCCGCAGGCTTGTCATCCTGGCGACACAGGAAAAAGGACATCGCCAGGTTGGGCGAGATTTTGGTGTCGGTGTCCAGGCGCACCACCTCGGGATCCTTCAGCCCCGCCTTGGCGAACTCGGCCAGCATCTTGGGCAGAGTCGCGGAGAAGAGCAGCGTCTGCCGGCTGTCGCCGCACTTCTGCAGGATGGTGCGCACCTATGGGGGCGTCCAGGGCCGGCGGCAGGCTCAGCGTGGAGGCGCATGTGATGGCGCAGGCAGGACAGCAGGGGGCAGGACACCAGGGAAGAGGGTCTTGGGGGGAAGGGGAGGGGGGTTACCTGTTGCGCGAAGCCCATCTCAAAGAGGCGGTCGGCCTCATCCAGCACGAGGTACTCCACCGTGCGGAGGCTCATGCCCTGCACCTCCTCCAGGTGGTGGATCAGCCGCCCTGCGACCCACCCGCCAGGATCCCCCTAAGAAGTCAGCCACACCGCTCCACATGCCGCACTGCCCCCCCCCCCCCCCCCCCGGGCAGGGCTCCCAGCCGCGCCAGGCCCGCTGGCGCGCGCACCTGGGGTGGCCACCAGGATGTCCGGGTTGCGCGAGAGGTCCTCAAACTGCGCCTCCATGGAGTCGCCACCCACCAGCGGTGCGGTGCGCAGCGTCATGTGTGTGCCGAGCTCCATCACCACCTTGTTTGTCTGCAGCGTCAGCTCACGCGTGGGGGACAGCACCACTGCGCGGGCGCCCGCCTTGGCGGAGTGCTCCTTCAGCCTCTCCAGCATGGGGATCACAAAGGCCGCGGTCTTGCCGGAGCCGGTGCGCGCCATGCCCACGAGGTCCAGGCCCTGCAGAATGAGCGGGATCGTGCGGCGCTGGATGGGCGTCGGCAGGCGGTACCCCTTGCGCTTGATGCCGCGCAGCACCGGGATGCTCAGCCCCATGCTCTCTGCGCACCCGTGCGCGACACGCGGCAGGCCGCGGACGGTCAGAGCCAGCAACATTCCAGCCGCTCTCACGCCCGGATACCGTTGCCGCGGGGGGGGGGGGGGGGGGGGGGGGGGGTGCACGACATCGCCGCCCGCTGTCGGTCTGCGCCAGCTAGGCAGTCGACCAAGTGGGCGGAGCGGAGCGGCGAGGGCTGCAATACGCCGCGCCACCGGCGACGCGCTCAACAACAACAACAACAATCCCGCGGTGCGCAAGCAGCGTACCGTAGGTGCCGGCCTTGGTCTTCTGCTTCTTGGCGCGCTCCGCCTTGGCACGGCGGCCGCCGACGCGCTCGCCGTCGTTGCCCCAGCCGAAGTCGACCACCTCGCCGCCGCCGCCGCCGCCGAGGGGCGGCTCCGCCACGCTCGGGAAGCCTCCGCCGGCGTCGCCGCCAAGGTCCCCGGCCCCCGCGGCAGGGGCGGGCCTCTTTTTTGGCGCCTGGGAGGGAGACATCTCGACGCCACTGACGGCTGTGTTGCACGGGCGGAAGGTCACGGGGGGCGGGCTGGCCTGTACCGCCGGTGTTGCACTTGTTGCCTGTCGTTGGCCTGTAGTCGACGTCGACGACGGCGCCGACCGCCAGCCGCCAGGGAAGCGCCGCGAGGGAGCGCGCCGATGCCGACCAATTACGAAACGAAGAAGCGGCGCGCGTGCGCCGCGGGCGATCATGCAATTGTATAGTATAGATAGTATATAAACCCTTTATATATACACACATATCTATACATACATCGACATATACTATACATAGATACATACACACCTACATATATATACATACATATATGTACATACACAGATATCGATATATGTATATATAAATAAATGAATAAATATTACACATATATATATAAGCGGCGCTTCGCGCCGGGGATTTGTGAAGGTGCCCCTACCTCTTGGGTTGAGCCTGGTGCGGGATGCGGGCCGCTTTTAGCCGGCTTGTGCAGTAGTGTTGATCTTGTAATACTGTTGTTTCCGGGTAATAATGCTTTTAGCGTTAGATTTGTCAGTAATTTATTTTTCAAAAGAGACGTATTATTTTGTAAAACAGATTGAATCTGCAAGCCGCGTAAAAGCGGGCCGCTGACTACTGGTGTGCATTACACAAAGGCCGGTACCCAACCCACCGCAAAAAGTTGTATTACCCAAAAAAAAAAAAAACAGCACTGCAAGTTCAGCAATACAGTACAAGCCGCCTACAGGCGGCCCGCATCCCGCACGAGGCCGCGCAGGTCGGGCCGGTCGTCAGGTCTACGGGGCGGGCACGCCGCGAATCGCCACGCCCGCCGCCTGTACCGACACCGGACGCCGGACGCCGTCGTTCGACCGTCGCCCGTCCGTCGACGGACGCCGGGCCCCGGGTCGGCGGACTGCCCCCGCACCGCGGCGACCCCTTTTTACAGCATCATTTTACAGCAAATATATTCTGCTGCTAGCTATACCATCGCACGCCACTTAAATATGTAACTTATGATTATGTTTGCTTGCTCTTGTAGGCGGGTGCATTTGTGCATATATAGGGTGGGGTTATGGATATATGGATTGTTTGGTGTGGAGATAAAGCATGGGCGTTTTAATTTGCCATATTGCAGCAATATTGCAATGAATATGGCGATTATATCTTGTTACTAGGCCGTGCCAGTGATGATAGATATATGCAGACGTTGTTATGTGCTAAGGTGCAAGATGATGAGCGTTGTTCGCAATGCTCCGCTACATCGCTAGGTGAAAGTTATCATGATGTATCATGATGTCATCATGATATACGTGCTTTCGAATTTATGGGTCCATGGCTGTATGCTCTTATATTATCGTCACTTCATAGTATCATCACCCGAATAACTGTGAGCTGAGCACGGGCTCGTTCCCTCACTCAAAGCTCCGAAACTAGTGCGCGGGTTTCAGCGTGTAGTATGGCACATCTCGCCCATACCCCAGGGACAAAGGCAAAATGTTGGCACGCTCGCTAGCATGTCGACGTGAAGCCCCGCCAATACTCAAAACGTCCTCGCACCCGCAAGAAGCATGCCCACGACGTGAAGCGGGCCACACCATGGCTATATGACGACGTGTCCCCTCGAGCATGTAATGAGGTGCTGGCTGGCTGGGATTATAGGAAAGGGACCGGCGGGTACGTGTGCAAAGCTTGCTGTTTTCATTCGTCGTTTTGTACTTAATAAGAGTATATCGATAAACTTGATTTGTGCCGCGCGAGTCAGCTCAAGCACGGGCTTAAAACATGATCCATCAGCCTCCGGCGATGAACTTCTTGATAGGACGTGCTGTTGCTGTGAGACCGCCAGCATACTACCGCCAGGGGTAAGATACTAATGGTACCCGTAGTAGCTCATGGTAACCCGGAAATCTGCTAAAAGAGGGCTCGCACACAAAAATTTTATACTGCACAGCTTTCACACCCGTACAAAAATGTCGCACTCAGCTTGTAGTCGCCACCTCGTGCTGCCGCGTCACGCACCGCATAACGGTGCCTTCCCAACACCGCCAATACGGACACTGCCACCGCGTTGGTGAGCGCATGCACAATTATCCTGCCATTAGTCAGCCGACCCAGCACCTGCACCCCCTCTATGTCACCATGCCGTGTCGCATAGGCACATCTATTGAGGTATCAGCCAGAGACCACCCGGAAGTCGGTATAGTCGTCGTCTTGCTTGTCGGTGGACTGCGCCGCGCACGAAGGCTTAGCGGCGGCATCGCCGGTCTGACCTGCGGGCGATGATCGGTCAGGCGAGTTGTTACGATATTATGTTTTATCCCGTACAGCCTGACGTGGCAGGTCTCAGCGCAAAATAGGCGTAAATCCCAGCATATGAGCCGCCATGAGCGCCCTCTAATATTAGTCGCTACTGATTGCTGACACCATGCTCGCGCGCCAGGGAAAAAACATGTGGGAGCTCGTTTACTTGAAAACGTCTATCGGTAACTGTAGCGCTTAATAGTCCGTAATATTACCTTGACATCTTCATCCAGCGAAGCGTCGATTGTTCGGCGGTGAGCTTTATTGCCGTACGGGTACCCGTATAGTGCAGCGGATCGGGCCTACAGGTGCATGACTAAAGCGCTTATCTACTGGTATATACTACTAAGTACTATAATCCACCCACCCACCCGCCCACCCGCCCACCCACCCACGGTCCTTAATTACACAGCCGTCCGATTACGATCTCACGGTTGGGAGGCTATGAGTACTGGTACTCGCTACTCGTTGCTGGAAATGGAAAAACAACTCTGGTACTTCAAAGCGCTGGCAGCAGCAATGCGAACGCTCGCTGCTGGTACTGTATTCGCTACTCGCTGCTGGTCCTGCTGGTACTGGTGTGAGTTACAAAAAGGGCAGTTCCCCAGAAATAGAAAATCAACACAGCAAGCCGCCTAAAAGCGGCCCGCATCCCGGGACGGATGAGTGATGCGCACACGGTTCAGAGTCCGGGCCACGCGTGCACGTGTGTGTGTGGGTGATCCTCGGACGTGCTGTGCAGCTTCATCAACGGGATGGCAGACGAATCTGCGCCGTCTGATGAGGCAGCGAGCGCGCTCTCGAGCGGCCACCAAGCTCAGGACCCCGAGGAAATCTCTTGCGAGCAAGGCCTCTTGGTGAGCCCGGGTGATGCACCGAGTGCATGCCCCGCGATGAGAGGGCACCCCGATCCGCAGCCAAGCATGCGATACCACGCACTGTGCGGTGCACCCCCCTTGCTCACCTCACCCACTGTGCCGAAGACCATGCCCGTACGTGTAATCCGACATATCCAGGATGTCTCGAAGAGGACCCTTCTGTCCGGGCTCCGTGTTGTGCCACTTCGCATCCCCCGCAGCCAACCCCCGTTGTATGTCGCCCAACAGGGAGTGCTCAAACCGATCCACAGCCGTGGCCCGGGGCACTGAAGTGTACTTGACCCCGTACCGCATAGTCTTGAACTCCAGCAGCGTGGACTTCAAGCTCCGGGGATCATAACTCCCGGTCAAGATGTTGAACGCCGGAAGGGAGAGCTCTGCGTCACTCCGGCACTAGGTCCTTGAGTTCATCCCTGGGTACAGTGTTGCCGAGAGGCACTGCCTGCTGGAACAAGTCATCCACCTCCCGCCGTACCGCAATACCTAGGTCGTGAACACAGTGATCGCGGAAGGCATCTGCGATAGCGTCGTGCTGTACACGCAAGTGAACGTCTCCAGGCGCCGGGAGGTTCATGAGCGCGTCGCGGTATAGGTCAACAGTGACGGGGTTGTGCTCCGTCGAGGGCAGAATGATCTGGCTCCCAACTACCGGGGCCAAGCACGGGCTAGGCAGAAGGAAGTACCCGGCAGCGACCTCCCGCAGCTCATGCGGAGTCATGGCTGTCCGTGCGGTGGGGATGGTACTGGTACTGGTACTCGCTGCTGGTCCTGCTGGTACTGGTACTGGTACTCGCTGCTGGTGATGGAAAAAAAAACTCTGGTACTTCAGAGCGCAGGCAATGCAAACGCTCGCTGCTGGTACTTCAAAGCGCTGGCAATGCAATTCATGGAACTGTAGGCCAGTGATATAGAACCCGTCCTTTTAAAATTTTCTGAAAAATCGACGCATCGCTGCTGATTCAACTGTCAAGTTACTTCATTTATCATATTAACTTTTTAAGAGGCAGTCGCTAAAGTACGTAATCATTAATTAAAGATGTGGCATAGTCTCTAATGCGCTAGCAAACGTATTTGGGGTTCCAATGAGGCAATGGTCTACGGGCTATGCCAGACCTATGACTGAAGTTGGCGCATAGCAAGAGGTCAAGTGCTGGGGCCGATGTCCCGGCCGGCCGGGGCCAACTTCACCTTCAGCGACCCTACTTTTACTGGCAGGCGTGCGCCGGAATAAATAATGAGATATATGCAGAAGTAGCAAGGAGTGACCGGGCATATTGCAGCCCCCTCCCCCCCCTTCCCCCCCCCCCCCACCGAGCTGCCCACGTCAAACCCGCCAACGTCTGCACACAGACGGCCACAACGGTGTGGCAGGTGCGTGCGGCACCTCGGCGTGCGCTATTGTGGCTGGTACCGCTGCGCCCGCTCGCGCATGCTGCGCGTGCCCGTACGAGTAGTAGTAATGGCGGTGATGCGCCATTAGGCAAGGGCGGGGGGGGGGGGGGGGGGGGAGGGGTGCACCCACACCACCGACCCAACGTGCGACCGTCGATTCCGGATCCATCACAGACAGCGGCGAACATTCCGGAGCTGCAGACGCAGTACCATGCGCGCTTGCACAGGCGCCTCTCGCCGAGCCACCCTGCCCGCCACTGACCCCACGGAATTCGCTCGCAGCAGCGCGATGGCAGCGCGCGCGAGGCTGCGTGCCCACGTCAGCATCCCATCCCACCCCGGTGACTCCCGGCGCCAGCTCAGTAGCTGACACCGTTCTAGCGCTCACTGCCGCTCGCCGACACCCCGCCCACTTCCTGCAGGCTCCAGCTGTTGGCAGCATGATGAGGGCTGCGGCGACTCTGCTGGCGTTGCTGGCGCTGTCCGGATGGTGCGGCCGACACCCGGGGGGGGGGGGGGGTCGGGCTCCGCTTCAGAGTCGGACGGGGAGGGTTTCGTAGCCTCCTCAGCAGCGCTGCCTTGCGTGCAGGGCGGCGATCGTGGGCGCCCGCGATAGCCCCGCGGACGTGCTGGAGCTGGTGCGGCTGACTGAGGATCCTGCGGGAGGTGCGAACCGCAGCAGCTGTGTTACCCCCCCCCCCCCCCCCCCCCCCCCCCCCCCCTTTGGAAGATACGCTCATCTCCATCCTTATCTCTAGAGCAAGAGCAAGACAGGGTATTCGGCACATTCACTGCGCTTTATGTGTCATCGAATTAGATGAGTGTGGCGATGCCTCCTACTCCTCTAGCACCCTCCGCCGTACGTGCGTGCAGCCCACCTACGCGACCCACGCATCTGCCTCATGTACCAGATACGCCGCACGTGTCCGGTACGTCCCTTGTCTGCTCGCATGTCCCACTCCAAATCGGTTTATACAACGCAAGTACGGGCATGTAGGTGGGTGCCATGGGGGAGGGTTGTCGCGGAAGTCCTGCTGCCGGTGTGCCGCCGCTGTCCCGCCACGGCCGTTCCTGCGGCGGTGTGCTGTGTGATGCGGTGGACCTAGGTTGGGGGATAAGCTTGGAAGTCGGCGAAATCTCTCTCACTTTCGTGCTAAGTCTTCCTCCTCATCGGTGTCCATCCTTCCGCTTGCTCCGGTTTCGGCATCAGCCGCCCGGCAACGTCACTTTCCATTATTGGTGATTAGAACAGAAAGATAAGCAGCACCTGGATAAGCTACAGATAAGCCTATCTTAATTGAGGCCCATTCTAATAAAGTCTTGCGCACATAAGCCTTACGATAAGTTCGGGAGACAAGTCCCGGGTAATAATAAGCGAGAAAAGTCCAATTTACGTAAGCTCATCTTGAATAAGCTCAATCAGATGGGCCGTGCCTACCGAGTGCTCATCGGGCTTAGCGCCGCCCTGATGCCGCCCACACGACTCTGTGCGGCAAGTCCTATTCGGGAGGCGGCAGCGATCGCCGCCGCGCACTGAGCCCCCCCGCCCCTGCACCCCGCCCGCGCCCCAGGCTACCACGGGCACTACGACATCAGGGTGGTCGGGCTGAAGTACAACGTGCAGGTATACTACTTCATCCCGGCCGGCACCAAGCAGTTCTACTTCAAGAGCACCGGCTCCGGGGTGGACATCCCATGGTGGGCCCCACCCCTGCCTCGCCCCTGCCCCGCTCCACCCCCTCGACGCCGCCCCTCTCGCACGGCCTCCTGTTGCGTGGAACCGCGCGCGGGCCGCCCCCGCTGAGCGCGCATGTGTCGCAGGTGCGGCCCCGCCAACTTTGATCTGAAGGACAACGGGGATGGCACCTCCGAGATCATCGTGACCGGCGAGGACCCGCACTGCGGCGCAGAGCAGGAGAAGGTGGGCACGGGCGCCCCTGCCCCCTCCCCTCCTTATATCCCCATCCACAAAAGACTCCGCCGCCCGGGCAAGCGCTGCAGCAGGTCTAACGGCGCGGTGCACAGGCCCACCCCGTGAAGGAGCTGAGCCGCGTGTTTGATCACGCCAGCAACAAGATTGTGATGTCGATGAAGGTGGGCCGAGTGCCTCCGCCCCGGCCCCGCATGCTCACCAACCGCCGTGAAACCCATACGTTACTATTGAGACAATAATCGCGCCGCTCGGACCGCAAGCTTGCCCTGCATCCAGCCCAATCACCCATCCTTGAAGTGCCGGTCATGGGGTCTGAGGTGCCGGCGCCGGACAGGTCTACACAGTATGGCCAGTCGGCTGGAAGGACATCAAGGCGGACTGCAACGCCTGCGCCACGGAGGACTGCGTCATGTCCTGAGCGCGCCCACATTGGAGCGCCCATCGCCTTGCGCCGCAGCATCAGGCGGCTCGGCCTTTGCTTTGGATTTTTGGCGTAGTTTCTACAAGACACTGCCAGCTTTAAACATGATGTCGTCTTTGACAATGCAACTGGACCGTGTGAATGATGACACTGCCCCCCATCACTGACGATAACATACTGGTATGTGCCGTAATGTCGTATTATTTTGTATTGTTGATTATTATTTTCATGTAATGCTAATGCAGTAGAAGCAGATATAACAATACTTCGGGAATAACAACACTGTGAATAAGAATACCGAGTCATATCAGAATATAGCACGAATACATCACAAATATTCCGACGCAAAGGTTCAAAACAATTCCTATTTTTGTGGCGCCGCGGACCATATTTAATGTACAGTAAGCTGCCCTGCCTGTCAGAGGTTCAATGTAGACAAAGCAATAGCGGAACTAAATGGCAAGTGGTCTCACACACCCCTCCACAAAAGTCCGAGGACCTTTTTCGCCGAATATAAGTTGACCAAGAGTAGGGCCGCTGAATACAGGGTTTATGACCTGAGACCCTGAAATGTTACACATTCACGTTATCATGTACATCGACTCATAAACACAACTGGTCCGCGGATAAATATCGTTATTAATGGTGGGCCCGTGGGCAGGCGGGCTAGGTTTGATGTCGACGCGGCAGCGGGCGCCGCCTCGGCCTGCTGGCCGCCAAACCTAGCCGCAGATAAAACGCGCGGACCAATCAGAGGTTTATGCCGACGTCAATGTACAGGTACAGGTCCTGAAAAAGTTTCCCGAATAAAGCAAGTCCCCTCCCCCAACACGATTTTCTGGGAAATTGTTGGCTAAACCAGGCTACATTAAATCGTAACAGCTTTTTCGCCCAACATGGTAAATTTTCGGGCTAATGGGCTATGCTATGCTATGCTATGCTCGTCGCGTTGCCCCTTCGCCGCGCCGCCTTTTGCGCAATAGTGGTCGGCGCGCCGCGTTGTGTTTGTTGCCCGCTGCGCACAAATGCCCAGGTCCGGATAGATGTGTCCAAGCGGTGAGCAGCTATCAAATTGCTCTGGTACGTATCATCACCTCGACAGTAGTGTACCACAAGCTCAAGGGACCCCCAAACACAGCTCATAGCACCACAGTCAGCGCGAGGTCCTGACCTGCCTGCGAAGTAGCAGAGTGACATGAGTGCTCATCGCGTCCATGATGCGCTCACAACCTGGATATCAATGCATAATGAAAATGGCTACATGTCGCGCAGTCCCGGCGGGTGCAGCCGGGGTGTCGTAGCTCATGCTACAATTATTGGCTCGCCACAAATAAACAAGCATGGCATCCATGCGCGGCGGAGGGCGGTTGCGCGTCTTATTGGCAGCGCTTCCTTTGGGGCATCCCTGGCGCCTGATGCCCAGCGTTGGACTGGTCTGGTCTGGTGTTGGGCTCTACGGTCCCCATGAGCAAGTCACCTAAACTACCAATGCGACTGCCCTTCCATCGGCACATCACCGCGTGTGTAGCGAGTATACTCTGTGCTGGGGGCGTGCCTCAATGGAGTGAGCGGGGCGGGAGCTAGGATGCTGCTGCCCTAGCAGTCCGAGTCGCTGAGGCCCATGATGTCCAGGTCGTAGACACCCTGCCCCTTGGGCGGCCGGTCCGGAAAGTCCTCCACGGCGTTGTGGCGGATGCCCGCAGACATCAGCTCCGCCTTCTGCCGGCTGGGCGGCCGCGTCATCTTGCTCATCTTGGACATCTCGGCCTTGGTGGCCTGGGCCAGCCCGGAGCCGTCGTTCTTGAGGCGCAGCTGCGGGCCCGACAGTGGGCGGGAGGGGCCTGCCGTGGTGCTGGGGCGCACTGCCTGCTCGGAAACACAACCCACAAGAACACAGATACTCAGGGCGCCGCATACAAGCCAACACATACAAGAGAGACGCGGCGGCGGCAGTGATGGTGGGTGTGTGTGTGTGTGTGTGTGTGTGTGTGGGGGGGGGGGGGGTTGAGGGGGGATTGGGTAGGTGGAGATACACAGCGGGGCACGATTTCAAATCTGTAGGTGTTTGCACTGAAGTTCTCTAGGCCTGTGTTATTGTATGGCTAGGTATAGGCATTATTGGGTATAGGATTATTTCGGCGCATAAGTACGGGTGCTTATAGGCGTGCAGTACTGGTGGATCAAATCAATAATATATTGTGATCGTTATTTGGGGAAATGTGGGGGGAAAGCGGGGGGGGGGGGGGGGTGTCCGGGGGAGGGGGGGGGGGGGGGGGGGGCACCCGCGGCTGGTCGGAAGCACCCTGCTTGATGCTCATGCTTGGCTTGAGCGCGCCCTTGGTGCCCTGCCCGAGCGCGTTGAAAAGGTGGAGGGCCTCGGGCGGCGGCCGCTGCCGCGAGGGCGGCCGCTGGTGCACGCAGGCGACGGCGTCGTCCCAGCTGCCGTCGTCGTCGAGGTCGTCGCCGGCCTCCTCGTACTCCGAGTCCTCCCCCCCATCAGGACCCTCCCCGCCGCCCGGGACCGTGATCGGCCGCGCGCTCTGCGTCTTTCGCGGCCGACCTACTGCGTCGCCGCGAGAGGGCGCAGCCTTCGGAGCCTTGCCGGGCGCCCCTTGCGAGGACCGGCCGCTGCGCCCACTCATCCGCCGCCGGCTCGTGTCGTGCCACACGCTGTCCGACCGCCCGCTACCTACAGTAGGACACGGCGCAAGGAAACACTTCCCGCTTAGTCGCAAAGGCGTGTGCGTTCCAACGAACGCTGAGCAGACTCGGCCATCCCCTTGATTAAGAAACGTGGCAGTTCCGTGGCACGGTGAGCGACGGTATTTATAGTTTTTTGCTGATGCGGTCAGTGCTCTGATGCTACTGGTCACATCACAGCAGGACGTTTCGGGAGCGAAGACATGTCGCCGCTGAGGCACAGCAATCTCAATGAGTCGTCAATTGAAATATGAGCACCGTCGGCCCGCATTCGTGTGGGACTTGAGCCCACCAACGGGACGAGTGCTGACAGCCACCCGGTTGCCCTATGAGATGCTGTCGTCGTGTGGATTCTTGGCAGTGAAGTACTAGCACATGCCCAGGCCGCCAGGGCGGGCCGACGGCAGAGTGAACGATACGGCCGTCGCTTACCTTGAGGCCGCGGCACCGAGCCTTCCCCGCGCGGGTGGAAGAGCGCGGCCGGCAGGCTGCCGAGGTCCACCTCCCGGGTGGAGCCCACGTTGTCGTTCACGTTGCCGGCATGCTTGCTGAGCAGCCCCTGTGGCGCCGCGGTCGCGGGGCGCAGGTCCAGGCCGTTGCCTGCGTGAACATCGCGGCGACGTCGCGCGTGCGAGTCAGTCCAAGAGAGCCGACAAACTCCCCGCTCGGGAGCCGAGCCGGGTCGACGGGCCCTGGCCGCTCGAGAAACGATCCAACCAGCAGTCTCACGACTGCCCCCCCCCCCCCCCCCCCCCCCCATCCCACACACACACACATCAACACTGCAGGTCTTCATAGCCACATAGACACAGCACCCTCTCGGCCCGAGCAATGTACTGTGCAAGGACATCATTGTCAGACCCACGCTGGACCCCTGTGCGGACACACCTATGGCGCTCGTGAAGGACGTGCCGCTGGGAATGGCATCCCACACGCCCATCATCGGCTCGCCATCCAGCGGGCTCGAGTCCGAGTACCCGCTGCTGTAGTAATCGTCGTCCAGGAAGTCGCCCTCGTTGACCTCCGAGTCCACGTAGGAATAATCCGAGCAGTCGGACAGCAGCGAGGCGTTGTCCGGTGGGATGCAGTCCTCCTCAGCCATCGTCGCCGACACGCCGCTCTGAGGGCGGCTGGGCGTGGAGGCCATCTGGTTGATGTAGTCACCCAGAGTCATGCCGTACGCCTCGCCCTCCACGTTCTCGATGATGACGGGGACGGCTCCAGCGCTCCCACTCTGTCGTCACCATTCAACGTCACCCATACTGTGACGCGCAGCAGCATAATTGCACGCCGGACGACCCCCCAAAAATCCATAGCAGACCCCCCATATTCGTACCGGATGACAGGAGCCAACATCGAGCAGTCTAGTACCATGCCTGTTATGGTCGCATACACACGAAACACCTAACCGTGGAGCATGGCACTGTGTTCCACGGGCTGACATGCCGCCCATGCTCCAAAGCGTCCGATAACGGGACATCACTTGTGGTGTGATACCAGTAGCATCGCAGTGCCAGGAGTATCATTTCCAGAGTAGTGCTAAGATAGGAGAATTCAAGTCTGCCTACAGCGTGTAGCTTACACCTCACAGCCCAGATTGGCCCGGGTGTGCGCGCGCGCAACGCCACAAAATATACGTTCTGTGGGTAAAAGAGGCCAGAGATATATGCACGGCGATAATTTATTATCTCCCTCCCCATAATTATCTTATTATTATGGGCCGTAGAACGAATGTCGCTCGATTTTTCGTGGACTGAAATTACTTCATAGTCCTGATGCTCCACGGCGGATCATTAGGATTTATTGGTATCATTACTAGCTAGTATAGCGCTACGCCCATCGCGGATGGGTACCGGAGAATGCTGATTGTAGAATGCAGACTGTCATTAACAAGGTGGGTGCGCAGAATAAACACCACACCAACACCGATGTCCATCCTCCCTGATACATACTTGAGATGGCAGAGAGGCGGCAGGGGTCACCTCTTCCGCAGCCGGACGGGCGCCGCTGCGCGAGCCGCCGCGCACAGATGACGAGCGCCCCGAGGACGGGCGCCCTCCCGAGGTGCCGGGCCGCGCGAGGGCGGTGCCAGCGATGCCGCTGAGGCGGGACGGGTCAGTGGTTTGTGATTGCCCTGTGGAGCGCGACTGCTGCAGAGCCTCTGTGGACCCACAGTCGAGGCAGTCTGTTAGACCAAAACAAGCTGGTGGCGTTGTCCTTGTTTACCGAAGATATATCCGCTTGTTGGAATATAAAGAAGGGCAGAATGCCCGCAGAGTGAGGGCGTGAGCTTAAAACAGAGCTCAACCCTGAAGGCCCGGGCCCTAATCGTAAACCCGGGAATCTATCTGGGGGTTTTCACGGTGTACACTGAGGTACGTCTATCCCGACATATACGCCGGTGCCACCAGAGTGCATTGCCTTCGTTGCCAACAATGCTCTCCAGCAGAGCTCGCGGTTAGGGCAGCTATCGAACTCTCAAGCCCTGTGCAACATAGTAAACTGGAGGAAACACCTAACTAATCATCACTACACCTAATGCTTCGGAAAACCACGGCGCACAACGGCCACCGTGTAAAGCACCCCTGGGCTGCCAGCCATACCGTGCAAAGAGCTGGCCTAGAAGTCCCGCTACCTGCACTATAATTGCGCTACATGTATGTGGAGGACACATGCGCTGCTGAGAGAGTTTAGGGCGCAGACGGGGATGGTGCCTGGCCGGGTACGCCTGGGCTAGATTACGTCTGCGCAGGGCCTTGCTGCCAAGAGATGGGGCCATGGGGGGAGAAGCGGGGGGGGGGGGGGGGTGGGGTGTTAGCCGGCTTGCACCTGATCTGCCGCCTCGGCTGGTGGGCCTGGGTGCCTGGTTTGGCGGCGGCGACTCGAACCTGTGGCCGCCATCCCCAGGGGACGAGTGCGCGGGTGAGCGTATGGGTGAGGACAACGGAGGCAGGGGAAACGAGAAGCCCGGCTAGTACCATTCCCCATGACTGCTCCACAACGACGAGATAGCAGGTGAATGGTGCTACTGGCTGTGGTGTGGTCTACGCGCGGAGCGGGAAGGGGGTCATGCTGCGCGCGTAGACCACACGACGGCCTGGGGAGTGCAAGGGAAGGGGAGCGAGGCACGCGGGGGCTCACCTCTCGCTGCGCGGGCCTGCGCGGCTGGCCAGCTGCCGCCTCTCCTGCGTGGTCGGGCGCGTGCCGAAGCCCAGCTGCTCCCGCTGCGCCGCGTGGCGCTCCTGTATTCGCATTGCCATTGAAAATTGCCGGGCGGGCGGGGGTTTCAGTGGATGTGTGCCCAGGCAGGCTGGCGTGGTGAGCCGGCCGCCAGAGATGCAGCCGGTAGAAGCTCAACGCTTCACTGTAGACAGCGCCAACCCGCGTGCTTCTGGGGCACGTTTGTGTGATGCATCCTTCCAGGTGGTTTTTAGAGCAGCCAGTCCCTGAGGATGCCACACCACTTAAATGCTCCGAAACCACTCCAGCGCCCCTGAAACCATGTACGCCCGGAGCGGGATATCGGGTTGCATCCCCCCCCCCACCCCCCCCCCTCTTGCCATGTGCTTCTTCCCCAGCCAACCATGCCAATCGTCAGGAAGAAAGTAGCTCTCCAGCCGGATCCATCTCAACAATAGCCACTGACACCATCGCGACAATCAACTCCGGGTAACGCCCGCCACATGTCCAGAAAGCAATGCCGCCGGATTGTATGCAAGGCAGAGCCCTTTCCTAATTAGTACATCCCACGACCCCTCGTGCCTTGGGGGTTTTAGTGCCATTGCGGTGGTTGCGTGATGGCCCTACACGCGCGCCCAGGAAGGCGAGGCAGAGCCCGGCACCGCACCTGCGTGGTTGGCCGCGACTCCGGCACGGGCCCCAGCCCGCTGAGCGCCATTGCCGCAACCTTGTGGCCCAGGCCCGGGGAGCTGCGGGCCGGCGTGGCGGCGGAGGCGGCGGGCGCGTTGCTGCGCTTGGCTGACGCTGTGGCGCGCGGCGCGTGGGTGCTGCTGGAGGGGCGCGACTTGGCGGGCTCGTGCGGCGCGGTGGTGAGCCGCGGGCCGGGGGCGGCGGCGCCGGAGACGGAGCCTGGCCGCGGGTCGCCCCGGCTGGGGGCGGAGCCGTGCAGCACCGCCGCCTGGTAAACTTTTGTGGCGCTGAGGCCCTCGCAGCGGGTGCCAGTGAGGTCCGCCCTGTCGACGGCCTTGCTTCCCGGGGCCGGCTGCTCGGCGGGGGCTTCCTCGCCGAGGTCGTGGTACCCTGCCGCGCGGCCGGAGCTCTGCGAGAAGGCGCCCGCCTGGGGCGTGCCGGAGAGCGAAGCGCCCACGGCGTCGCGGCTGCTGAGGTACGCCTGCAGCCCGGAGGCAGAGGTGCTGAGGCTGCTGCAGCGATGTGGGCCGCCTGCCTGCGGGCCGCCCGCCTGCGGCGTCTCTGGCGGGGCGCCCAAGCTGGCGGAGGAGGAGTAGCCCGCCGGCCGCGTGGAGGGGCGCACCGCGCCGATGTCCACCGTCTGCGGCCGGCTGGGGTGGTTGGGCGTGAAGGGGCGCGGGGCAGCCGGCCTGCCCACGCGCCGCGGGGAGCTGTACACGCTGGAGGCCAGCGAGGGGCGGCTCGAAGGCGACGTCGCAGTGGGGCCCTGGCCCAGCCAACGGCAGGTGGGGGTGGCGATGGTGGGGAGTGCAAGGCGCTCTCAGCAAAGGGGCCGCCTCGCCAGACTCTACAGGCGAAGCTTTCACCCAGCGGCAGAGAAGATATGAGGCGCGCGCGTGGTATTGCGGCAGTAATGCTGCTTTCAGAAGCTATATGGATACTCTCGCATCCAAGCTCCATCGAAGCTGGGCAGAGTGCTGCTGAGGGCAGGAATCGAACAGGCAAAAGCAGGCAGCGATTCGAAGGGGGCAGTCAGGCGGAGGGGGCACATGAGGGGCGGAGGGGGGCTCACGTTGCGGCTCACGGGGCGTGAGTGCGAGGTAAGGCCCGCGCGGCTGATGTAGGGCGAGTTCATCATGTAGGGGGACAGGTCCGCGGACGCCTTGGCGGGCTTGGCCTTGCTGCCGCCGCCGCTCGCGGGCGGCTCCTTAGGGCTGCCGCGCTGCAGGGGCTCCTCCTCTGCTGCAGCACCGCATCTCCGGCGTCAGTGGCAGCGTGTGCTAGCTCAGCGCACACGGAGATAGGAGCGCCCCGCGGGTGCTGCCGTGCCGGGCCAAGCAGCTTGGGCCATGCCGCCAGCTAAGACACCCTGAGACGGCCTCACCTGCTAGCGTTTCTCTGCGCCTGGGCGGGCTGCAGCTCAGCTTGCCGCTGCCGCCGCCGCCGGCACTGCCGGTGGTGCTCGGCCGCGGCTGCTCCTGCGCTCCCGCTCCCGGGCCCGCCCCCGCATTCTCAAGCGGCGCCCAGCCGCCTCCGCCGGTGGTGGTGAAGTCCCAATCGCGCCGCGAGGACGAGGTCTGCGTGGAAGGAGGCGGGTGGCTCCCGGGTCAGGGCAGGCAGCACGCTACGGGAGGGGCACCCCGACCCTTTCCATGAGCCAGAGATTCCAGCGCAGGGCCGCGGCTGCCGAGCGTGCCTTTGTCGGCGTGGCCTGTCGCTTGAGCTTCTTGCCCACGTCCGCCGCAGCGGCGGCGTACACGCTCATCGCCGCACCGCCCCTGCTCACCGGGCAGCGCCGCACCGCGTCAGCGCCGCCGCCCTGGCGTACAAGGAAAAGGTCGGCGCAGGTGGTGCGTCGGCGGTGCAAGACGTTACCAGCCCCCCGGGCGCCGGCGTGCTGCCTGGGGATGAGAGGGGCTGCTTTTTTGTTTTTTTTAGTCGGGGGGCGGGCGGGTGGGGGGGGGGGGGGGGGGGGGGGGAGTTCCCGGGAATGGCGAACCCTCGCTCGTATATATGTACGGCTGCGGCATGCCGATCGTACCCGAAACGGCACGGAAACGCACCGCAGCTCGGAGCTCCCGGAACTCGGAATATCCGCTACAAGCGGAGAGGACCGAGGGCAACGCGTGTGTCCAGTGGCCACGCCTTCCCTAGCATCTAGCCTGCCTCGCAGCGGACGGCCGGGTGGCGGAGCGCATGCCGGCTGGGCAAATGTGGCCATGTGGGCCGGTTGGTCGCGGGGGGTGGTCGTACCCTCACTCGTCTCGGCTTAGCTGCGCTCCGGTTGTGAGACGGAAATGGAAAGCACAGCCATATGTGACGTGAGACCTGCGCTCACTGTGTCGGGTTGGCACGGCTGAGGGGGAGGGGGGGGGGGGGGGGGGGGGGTCAGAGCGTGTGTGGCAGCCGATACCTGTACTTTGGCTAGCCAGGCGACTGCGTAAACCGAAACCACTCGATGCGCGCTACCCCTGGTACCTGGGCGGTACTCGCCTTCGTCCATTTTTCCGCCGCCTCGGCGCCTCGTACTGTAGTGGGGAGTACAGACTGTCCTCGAGCCTCGAGGACAGCATACAGTTATATGGTGTCACGGTTTTTGTTTTTTCCCCGCCCCCGGGACGAGACTGGCAGTGAAACCCTTGCAGCGTCCCTACGACGACCGTTTAGGCAGCAATCAAGTTACGGAAAGCCCCGGGTAGGCGACGCTCTATATATATACTTACATGAGCTAGCAGCAGAATTGTAGTTATCAGGCAGCAGCAGACGCTCTATATTGTAGTTATCAGGCAAATTGTCGAAGCATTCTGCAAGACTAATTGCAGGCCAGTGACGTAGTTTCCAACACCGTCATGGGGTGTAAGGATTTATATAATATACTACTGTACATTTCAGTGTGTACAGGATTAGTACAGGATCTACTCACGTAATGAACAGGTAGGACCGTGAGAGTGAATTCGTGCGCAGGCTGCACGCCACATGTCGCCGAACCGATTGCTGCCCTGTGGTCATGTACCCGTGTGAATTACAAAAAGGGCAGTAACAAATCCACCTACTTCAAAAAGTAGTTCTAGAAAATCAACACAGCAAGCCGCCTAAAAGCGGCCCGCATCCCGCATGAGGCGGGATGGATGAGTGATGCGCACACGGTTCAATTAGAGACTCAGTCCGGGCCACACGTGCACGTGTGTGTGTGTGTGTGTGTGTGTGGGTGATCCTCGGACGTTTTGTTCAGCTTCAGCAACGGGATGGCAGACGAATCTGCGCCGCCCGTCTGATGAGGCAGCGAGCGCGCTCTCGAGCGGCCACCAAGCTCAGGACCCCGAGGAAATCTCTTGCGAGCAAGGCCTCCTGGTGAGCCCGGGTGGTGCACCGAGTGCCCCGCGATGAGAGGGCACCCCGCTCCGCAGCCAAGCATGCGATACCGCGCACTGTGCGGCGCACCGTCTTGCTCACCTCACCCACACACTGTGCCGAAGACCATGCCCGTGTACTCCGACATATCCAGAATGTCTCGAAGAGGACCCTTCTGTCCGGGCTCGGCGTTGTGCCACGCCGCATCCCGCGCTGCCAACCCCCCTTGTATGTCGCCCAACAGGGAGCGCTCAAACCGGTGACATCCGTACGTGGCCCGGGGCACTGCAGTGTACTTGACCCCGTACCGCATAGTCTTGAACTCCAACAGCGTGGTCATGTACCCGTACAATATCCTCATCTTCCCTCGTGCTAGCCGCCTCTAGTAGTCACACAATGAATGCGATGGCGTATAGTGGCATCCAGCATCCAGCATCCAGCATCCAGCATTGGTGAAATCTATGTCTTACCGGATGCATATGCGTTACATCGCATGCTGTACGCGGTGTAAATCTAGGGTTATCTAGGGTATTCATATGGCCTACTCTGAAAACATGCGGGGTGATGTCGCGGCTACCCTGTATATCTTGCGTCGGCGCAAGCCCACATGGCCGCGCAATTCAATAATCAGCGATACCCGCCCGCTAGTGCGCACCACCGGAAAAACGGAAATTGCCGGTCTGCAATGAAATGCGCAAAATAATCGCAAAATAAGCACGCATACATAAGGTCGTAGTATGGATGTAAACTGCGTGCGCGGTACTTTGTCGCACCCGCACGCGCTAAGTCCGCGCGCCATGGTTCGCGCGTGGCGGGCCCGCCTGCTCACTACCCGTACGAGGAGAGGTGCCGACGGCGAATCGAACATGCGCACGGTCGGGTGTGCGCGCGCACGATGAGCGTTACTTAAACGCACAGGCGGCGGCAGCCAGAAAGTGACAAGGACGCTTTGTTTTGTTATATATACCCGTGCTGATGAACGGCTTCATGTACCGCGTGGGCACCGATATGAAGTTGAGCAGCTGGTAAAAAAGATCCGTTCATTACTTTTGACGCCTATAATACAGGATTGTAGTGTGTATACAACAAGACCACTTTACAGTTTAGAGCCGCTTTTTCATCATGTAGTCTTGAGGACAAAGTGCCGCAGATACTATTGGAATAAACGGGCCGCCGCCGCAAGTATCCAAGCCGCACCCCCGTGCCCACCCCCGCTCCCCACTCGGCCCCCTTCCTAGCGCCTCCCCCCCCCCCCCTGCACCGTGCCACTGGTGCCATGCATGTCACAGCTCCGCTCTAGCATCTATGCATGGTATGAGAGAAATCAGGCATATTGTTATACCTTTTTCAAGTAGTCGAGTGTCGTGTTTGTCAAGTCCCGACGTAAATCCGGACGAGAAGACGGGGCATCGGCCGAGCTCACTCTAAGAGCTTATGCGGTATATAATATGTTGAGCAGAGGTTTTCTGGTGCGGGGGTGGTTTGCTAGGTATGGTAAAAATACGGAGCCACAGTGAGTGACGGGGGCTTAACGCCGGTTGGGCGGGAAAGTGGCGTAAGATGGTATGATTTGGGATAGATGACCGTGATCGTATTATTTTCTATATAGCATCGTCATTTGGTGAAAGCGTACCACGCGTAAACGTTCTCGGGCATAGGTGGTATATCTGGTATGGGTAGATTGTGAAACTTTAGTATAATAAGCTCATTGTCGGAGGTGTCCCTTTGCAGTTTGCTGAGATAAGACATCACCTAAGGCATATATATTCAGAGGCATATATTGTTTTTGTTAGTGCGTTAAATAAAAGGCAGCGTGCAACATGTTGCATGACCATGAACTCGAACTGTAACATGTTCGCGCTGTCTCCAACATGTTAACAACGTGTAACATGTTCGCGCTGTCTCCAATATAATTGTATGTATTGCAACAAATACCATAAAAGGGGTGCAGACATGCGAGAAAATTTTGTGTATATATTTGCGATATAAATTGCCGATTTTGGGGTATCGTAGAATTTGTTGTACAGTTTCTGGCGGTGCCCAATCGCGAATTGCAGCAATGTTATAATCGGAAGGCGGGCGCGTGCTACGTTGGCCAACTAATGGCCCCAATATTCGAGTTCAATCTTGGTATAGGGGAATTTAGGCAGCCGCAATAGTACCGCAATAGTATGTGATTTTGGCAAGCAAAATAAGTGCGGTACTCAGGTGTATAAGTTTTCATCGAGGAAGATACCATGATTACCAAAACGGCGTCAAACTAGAATAAATGTGTTTTTTTATGTGGCTGCAAAACGTTACTCATCCGGCGTTGAAATGCTGACGAGGTATTAGACAACCAAATGGCATGACCATGAACTCGAACTGACCGAACTGATTTGTGAACAATACTTGTGGACCGACGTCCGAAACAACTTCTGATTCCAAGTTGGCGATAGGCCAATACTAGGTTGAGGGCGGGATACACGGCATCGCCGGACGAGAGCATATATAAGAATATTGCGGCGTGTGGAGTCGGGAATCCTATATATTCAGCGGGTATATTTATGGAACTGACGATATTCAATGCACATGCGCATGCATGCGCATGCCGCCATTATTATCATTGGGCAAATACAACAGGTACAACATAAGGCGAAAACGATATCCAATACATTCTTTGTCTAAACGGACTGTTAACTGCTTTTTATATTTTCTAACTCGGCAGGTGAAAGAAGATATATTTTGCCGGATGGTGATTGGGCTTCTTAAGAGCTGTGGTATTTTAAAGTTAAAGCCTGGTCGCGACTGCGGTCTACGGAAGGGAATTTGACGGATGGCATGTTTGTATATCTTTAAGTCTAAGAGACCGAATTTGTTGACGAGTATATTCAACAGACCGGTCGGTAGTGACAACTAAATATCACTATCAATGAGAAGTAGTGCTTCCGTTGGGTCGTACTCGCGAATTATACGGCGCAAAAGAACGGAACGGGGATTCTTTTTAAGTATTTCACAAGCCATGGTGTTTACATGTAGTATCACGTCGGTGTTACTAGAGCCGGGTTCGACTGAATATATGTGAGAGTGTGGCCGTCGGGAAATGTATGAAGGGTGCCGGCGGTGTAACTATGCACACTACGGATGCATATTATATGGTGGTGATTTTTTACTGAGAAATGACAGACGCGTGTTCTTCAAGTTGGTTATATTAACAAATTCTTTATCTGCTGCTCGATATCTATTAAAATCCAACGTAAACGTGCAGGACCGCGAGGCTAAAGGCATAGTACGGCCACCGGCCATAATAACGCGTAGTAGTTCAGCGACTATTTTCCCAGCGGCGCGGTACCAGTATCGCGCGATAATTGACTAACTGCGCGAACCGAAGGCGCCATTTCTAAGTTATGGAACACAGTGTCGCGCCGGAGTCTGACAGCCTGCTGGTAGGAGGCGGCAGGTCTGGACGGTCGGGTAATTTGTGTTTAGCATTAGTAAATTGTTATCGGGCACAGCGATTACGAAGGCTTTTCGGTTTCAAAGCGGGGCTTATGGGACTATTAGTGGACACATAGGACTTACCTAAATGATAATAGCTCAAGAGCCTTGATGTGTTCAGACCGCATAGTGTTGCTGTGTGCGGCAGCCGCCTACGCATCGACAGTTTTACCGGCAAGGTAGGCATCGACGAGTGATCCAGGTGGTCGGTGGCATAGGCATGTCGGCAGTGGAAGATATGGCGGTGTGGCCTAAATATGCGCCGACATGGTACGAGGGGATGAGGCGGTCTTCGAACAAGATGGGCGGGCGCTAGGACTTCCCAAGTTTATTACTACAGTCGCTAGTCCCTAATAATCTCTAATAAATGTACATATTGAAGGGGAAAAGAATAATGGCACGGCGGGCGGGATCATATGGAAATCCTGGCGTCGAGGCATCCTGAAAACGTCCGAGGATAGGCAATGCAGGTTTGTCGTATGGGAGTTGAATACCGACAGTATGACCGATAGCCGATGTAGAAGTAAACGGGTTTTCGCGTGTACAAAAAATCGGACAGACTGCGTCACACGCAACAATAGACCCTACAGTAAGCGTGAAGGGTAACCGAGCTTTATTTGTAGTCGCTAGTAAGATGGGAAGTTTTACGTTATTACGATCAAAAGTAGTGCTAAAGGCGGTGGCGGCGGGAGGGGGTGCAGGCAGGTGGCCGGGCATGCTTGGTTTCATTGCCAATGCCGGGGCGGCGTCGGTAGTATTTCCGAAATTCCGGATAGTAGCGCGTTCATGGGAGCGCGTTTTTCAGTTTATCGCGGATGCTTTGGCACTATGGGAAGTTGTGTCAGTTGGGATGGCAAGGCCGGAGTTGCGTATAGGAACCGGCACAGCTCGCGCAAAGGCAAGGAGTGGGCCGACTCGACAACGAGCATGAAGACGAATCAAACTCCGTCTTGCGCAGACGCCGGCTCGCATGGCTCGGCCGCACTGTGATCTAGCTCGTTCTCTGGGGGCATCGCAATACACATAGTCTCGAGGATGGGGGATGAACTCGGTAAGTAAGAAAGGTTGTCGATATATTATAATCGAAATAATATATAGGCTGGCCCGAAACAGTCATTAATCGGCAGGGCGGTGCAAGTGCAGCTTAGTAATCCCCTTAGCTGCCTTGTCGGCTGCCACTGTTGGGCATCGGGCCTCGCTCGTCGACGAGCCTTTCTGATGGCCGGCAACATCCATCGCACATGCCGTGACACCGGTCATAGGCCGAGGGTCGGGGTGTGGCAGTGGCATGCGTGGCTGAGGGCCGAGGGGGGGGGAGGGGGGGGGGAGGGTTATGTCCGTTGACGATGCGTGGATGACGTAGTCCGTGGTAAGGGCGCGGGTCGCGGGCTTGGCCAGCTCGACCCGGATGGCACAAGCCACCGAGTGTCGATCTCCAAGGCCCCGGCGGTGCTAGCAACGGCGGTAGGGTGGTCGTCCACAATGGCAGCGGCGGGTGACCGGCATACGTGGTGGAAGCGCAACAAGGATCTTTAACCAGAGCTCGATTAACGAAACCAATGTAAACTTTAGGCGAGAGGCTTTAGCGTAGCTAAGGAAAATGTTTGCAGCAAATGAAAATTGTTAGAGTAGTGTACCGGGGCATACACGGCTTTATATAGCTATTGGCTTGTCAGCCTGTTGCATGCGGGCACTAGGCTTGGAGATGCAATACAATCTTGAAGCTATCGGGGATTGCTGCGATCGAACATCCTTGGGCGTTGAGCAAAGTTATGCGGGCGCACTATGGCCGTACGTTGGTGTGACATGTGACATTTACGGGTGACATACAAGCATGAGCGGATGAGCCGTAGTACGGGTACGAGTATACATGTATAGATATACAAGTATGCAAGTATTGTTTACGAGTATCGGTACGTAGTATGAGTATACAAATAGCGTTATGGTGGTAACCCTTACAACGGACCCTAGCTGCTCAACCGCGGGATGAGCGCCCCGTGTCCGGACCGGACCCCATACCCTACATGTATTTCATTTAGACCTTCCTCGATGCGGCGCTTCTTACATTCACACCCGAGTGCGGCTCTACCATCCGCACACATGCACAAGACGGTTCAACACCCCGTCGCCCATGCCATTTCATCACCGCGTCGATCGGTTGTTACTCTACGGGTTACAACTTGTTCGCAACGACCAACATTCGCGCGTGTACGGTACGCGCAATAAGCTGCGTACCTGCGTACCAGCTTTTCGTACGACATGCGCTGCGAGCGCGAGGGGCGCGCGGGATGGCCCGTCTATCTCAAAATTGCCCCGCAAACCCGTACTGGTGCCCATACTAACCCGTCCACCAATTACAATTCAACTGCTTGCAAATTAACGGCCGCGGCTGAGTATCTTGCCAGAATGGCCCGGCCTCATGTTCCCCCGTCGGTTAAACGTCGTCGCACTTGATTGACGAGCCAGAAGCTCTCGCCCCTTGGGCGGCTTCGCTTCGGGCCCGTCTACATGAAGCGTTCGGCTCGGATGAGTTGGAGCAACGCACACTCAACTCCTCTCCATCTTGCTCACCTCCTAGACTCTACGGAGCTAAGCTGCCAAGCTGTCTCAGTTCGCCGAGTCTCACTTCGCCACGACTCGGAGAACATGAGCCCGCTTGAGGCGATTACTGATACCGTCGTTCGGTATGTCGCTTGGATCGGTGAGCGGAGCCACATTGGGACTAAGTCATTGCAACCCTACATGTCTGCGACACGTTCTTCGAGCTGCACAACACCGACTCCATCACTCAAGACAACCTAATTATACCTCACCGCCGCACGTCGTGGCCTGCAACTCAGGCAACGCCGCATGGAGGCTGTCGCTCTGCGTGTTCCATTGCCTCCCAATGTCGCTTACTCTTTCATTGAGCGTTCCGAGTTGATTGTTTCTGCTCCTCCCCCCAAGTACCAATACGACTTCATCCGGCGGCCCCTCATGGCCGCCGTCGTCAACTGTCATGTTCTTCGCCCGGCGGCTCCCTGGCGTGTCTTGCCGAGTGCGGGACGTGCATGTCGACTCTTACAACATCACCCTGCAGGTGTACCACGAGAAGGGCCGCGGCGACCGGCGGGGCCCCGACGACTTTCGCGTTTCGGTCATGCATTCGAGTCTTGTTTTGCCAAAAGGCTGCGGAGGCTGGTTTACACGGAAAAGCGCCATTGTATGGCTAGGAAGGTTCAGCGAAAGTGGAGGGAATGTCGGAGGAGGAGCCCGCAGGGCGGAGGCGGAAAACGGGAGGGCGCTGCCGCAGGCAGCGAGCTGGAAGATGGCAGACGAGCTGCTGGTGGCTGTCCTAAGTAGCTCCCCAGCCGGGAGCGCAGGGCTCGCGGGCGCTGGGGCAGCCCGTACCAAAACCCGATGGTAACGGCTTGAAACCACTACAGACCGTACGGGTCGCACTAGGACACCTTTAATCCGTTAGGAAACCCCATAAACACGTTTAGATCATTTCAATCATGCATTCGAGTCTGGTTTAGCCAGCTAACACGCGATTCGTTTACGACTGCGAGCGTAGGAAGTCGGGAGGCGTGCCGACCACACGAAGGCGGAAGATGTCGAGTTGTAGAAGGGGTCTCGCGCCAAGAGGTCCTCGATCGAGGCGCAGGCGCATCAGACGCGGACGCGAGATGTTGACGCCGGCACGACATAGGCCGGACGTGTCGCGGAATTAGGGCGCCGTCTCCCCCCGGCGCCCCATATCATTGGCCGCGCGCCGTGGTGGCGTGCGGCACGAGCCGGAACTGCAGGCCAGTAGAAGCATGGGTAGAAGTGGCCATGTTGGCGACGAGCGCCCAGCAAAGCAGCGGCACACACCAGTAGGACGAGTACAGCTGCGCGCACGAGCGCGCGAGCGCGCCGTGTATAGCCAGGTGAAGTACTGGTGCGCTGTACCCGATGCGATGGTAATTCTGTACTTGTACTGGCGATGCACGTTACGAGGGGTGGACACGCAACAACGCGCGGTGACAGCGATGTAATGCTGCTGTCATCACCAGCGGTGGTTGTTTCCCCTCCTTGCGCAAAGAGCGGCAAGGGAAACGCACAACGCTGAGGGGCGCGGGAACGTGGGACCCTGTGTGGTCGTGTCGTACCGGCTCTTAGGTGTGTCGGGGTAGGTTGTCGGCTACGTCGCAGAACACCCGCCAACTCGGTAAACTGTGGGTCTTTCTTCGCGGGAAGCGGTGAGCCGGCCGCCGCTGCTGCACCAGCGACGGCTGCTGACCACCCCACAAAGCGCAGGCTTAGGATGATGCCACGAAACGCACAAGTCGCGTTAGGTGGCGGAGCTGTCCCCCGGCGGGCAGCTCGTGTTGTCACAGATGCGTTGCCGTGACGTTGGAGGCGGGTTGGCCGGCGTAGAGGCCCTTGTAACCCATGCCGGCCCGTAACGATGCCAATGATGTCGGGGCCAGGGTGACGACGAGGCGGCACCAGCGACGGCCGCCGAAGTCCCAAACCCAGAGTTGGCCAGGGGTAGTTACGTACACCACGAGGCGCCAGGCACGCCAGGTGGTTGAGCTGCCCCCCGGCGGGCAGGTGCAGGTTGTCGTGGTCCTTGTGACGACGACGTTGCAGTAGGAGGCGTCGGAGACGCATCGGCACGAGCCGCACAAACGCCTCCCACTGCGACCACATCAAACGTTGCTGAAGCATGATTGGGGCGAGGGCAATGAGCCCTCTCAAAACACCGGCGCATGAGCGGCGCCATCCCCGTAACATACCAATTACGCGAGCAGTTCCGGAAAACCACAGCATGTATCGACCGTTGATGCCACGACGCCCTGCTGCGAGGACACGCGGACCGGGTTGCAGGGTCTTGCGGGACAACAAGTGGCCGCCCCGACGACACGGACCTCCTCCTCCGTCCGCGCCGATTTGTTGCGGTGGGCGTAGTTGTCGTCGTTGACAACCTTGACGAGCAGCGGCCATGGTGCCGAGCGCGTCCACCTCACCTAAACCTCAAGAGTTGACAACTGCGAGAGGGCGCTCCACTGCGAGAGCCCCGAAGGCATGTACTGCGACTCGACTTCGGGTGTTGAGGTTTAAACCCCCCCCCAACGGGGACCCCCCAGCTCCAATTCCTTGCCGTGCGCATCGCTACCCGAAAAACGTCCCAGCTGCAAAGCCGGGGCAAAAATCGGAAAACGACCTCGGGCGCACGAGTAGGGAAAACCACACTACTACCGAGGGGATGTCTGTCGCTGCTTGATGTTGTAACGCATGTGCGCGGCACGACGACTCACTACCTGGTGGATGAACCTTGGTGCGGACTTGTTCAGCCTCAGTGACCCTCGCGCGCACAAGTACGCGAAGCCGCTTCCGAAGGCAGCGAGTTGGAAGATGGCAGACGAGCTGATGGTGGCTGTCCTAAGTAGCTCCCCGGCCGGGCAGGAGCGCAGGTAGGGCTCGCGGGCGATGGGGCAGCCCGTACCAAAACCCGATGGTAACGGCTTGAAACCACTACATACCGTACGGGTCGCACTAGGACAGCTTTAATCCGTTAGGAAACCCCATGAACACGTTTAGATCATACAGCTCCTTCCCGAGTCGGAGCACCCCGATGTCGCCCGCCTCCTGCGTTACTTCATCAACAACGTCCAGTATGCCCCTCTACCCCCTGTTGTCTTGGCCGAGACTAAGTTCTGGGCGGTCACCCCGAATGAGCAGTTCAAGTCGTGGATTGCCGCTATGATGTCGGATTGGCTCTCTACAACCATTCGTCTCGTCGGTGCTGCCCCCTTGCAGGCACTTCTTGGACCTCTCACAACCTTCGCAAGGGTGCAGCTTCTGTTGCGAACTCCATCGGAGCCCCGCTGCCCCACATACATCCGCCACCACGACGGGTGGGCGACCAACTCCGGCGTCGTTCTGGACTACATCGACCCCAAGGTCCTCCCCTCTCATAACGCGTTGTACTTCTGCCACATCGCGCCCCTGCTTGGCCACTTCCAAGTTCGACAATACTCGGCAAGCAGTGGCCCTTCCGGTAGTGCCTCCTTCTTGACTTGGCGCTACCCTGCTTCGTCAATCTGCCATTCTCTTCGTTCGCTAGCGACTATTCACTGGCAAAACCAGACTCAACTTGAAATGATCTAGACTGAGCAAGCACCGCCGTATTGCTGCTGCTGCGCTCGTACCAGCCGGGGCGGGTGCTATTAAGGGTAGGTGCCGGTAGCCCGGTATTCTATCTCCTCTGAGTAACGTATACTGCCTGTAAGAAAGGATGTGGTTTTAATTCAGACAGACCTCACAGCTCATCAAGATAATCGTCTTGTTGGATGCCGGTCCCGGGCGTAAGCTAACAAGGTAGACAAGGTAAACTAACAAGGTGACCGCACGTTGCTAACAAGGGGACCGCACGTTGCTAACAAGGTGATCGCACCTTGAGGTCGTCCATGATCACCTTGTTATATGCCCCGCCCCGCCCGCCCGGTGTGTCGGTGTAGTCCGGTCACCTCATAGTGCATCCGCGGATGCAACCCGCCCGGACTGCTCGACCCCGCTTGTGCCGCGCCGGCGCGCTTCCCAGCGCACCTCTGCCAGCCCGGCCTCTGCATTACCCATCTCCGCCCCGCGATGCTTCAACTAGACTTCCGTTTCCAGTATCCGTAAGCCCCCCCCTCCCGTCTCCCCATTCGTCTTCCAGTATCTACCAATATCGGCTGTGTTCGGAAGGGGGGGGGGGGGGGGGAGATGGCGATCATGTATGCACGTGATCTCCGCAGCGCCGGCGTGGCGCCGACGACCTGCCGACCTCCCACCGCACCCCGGCATAATGGCCGCGCGGGCAAGCAGTCGCTAAGTTTTGAATTGCCCATACGCATGGGCGTATGTCTGGTGAGTGATATGGGGAGTCGCGGCCTAATGCGTCAACTGATGGCCCGTCAGCGCAGCACTGCCGGCTCGGCCTGTCCATTACCCGTTTCCGCACTGCGCTGCTGAAACTGTACATCCTTTGCCAGTACCTGGAAGCCTCCCTCCCCCTTCTTCCCCTTCGTCTTCCAGTGTCTGGCCTGTCTACCAATATGGATTGTGTTCGCGGGTGTGGGGGGGGGGGGGGGGGGGGGGCTTGTCGGACGGCGCGTGTGTAGGTTCGTGGTGTCCGTGGTGCCTACGTCCTGCCGACCTCCTCCCCGCACCTCGGCATTGCGCACGCGCAGACACGCAGTTACAAACTTTTGATAGCCTATACGTATGGGCGTATGTCTGGTGGGAGATGTGGGGAGTAGCGGCCTATTGCGTCTACTGATGGCCCGTCGGCGGGTCGTGCTCGGATCATGAGCAGTATTTTCCGACTTGACGCTGGGGCGGGAAAGCGTGGGTGGAGCGGCGCATACTGCGCGGTGCGCGTGGTCGCTGCCAGCGGGAGTGGAGCTACCTACCAGCCGGTGGGAGTCGGGATGTCGCACCGCGGATGGCATGGGGCTGTGTTGATGGGCCGGGATGGCAATGGGCCCGGGCGGAATTTGCCGCGCGGCGGGAGGGCCGCGGCGGGTGTCAGTCGTCCGATACGCCCCACGCCGATAGGGGCAGGGGTTGGGGCCTCCTCCTATGTCTGGTGGGCGATGTGATGAGTCGCGGCCTATTGCGTTAACTGATGGCCCGCCGGCGGGTCATCCTCGGATAGATGAGCGCACGCCATAAGACCGACCCTGCTATCGGAGGGCTTGCAGGGACTTTCAGGGAGATTGCCTTTGGAAGGGGCACGAGCTTTCACACTTGGTGATTGCAGCTGCGCGAGCGGGTCATGTTGATGTGCTTAGGTGGTTGTGACACGTAGAATATTGTGCCCCCATCGACACTAGGTACCCGATGACTACCCTCCAGCATGTGCTGCGGAAGGAGGGCACATCCGTGTATTGGACTGGATGTGGCTGATGAAGCATGTGGACATTTCGGATGCGATCCACTATGGACTACGCGCCAGGTAGGGGACAACCATAAGATGGGGCATCCATCGCGGCCTGAACACTTGGAATCCAGAATTGCTGCACGGCTGCTGGAAGCAACTTGCGTTGTCTGGGGACTTGCATTTTCTGCAGTTCGCCCGTGCCGCTGGAGTTCCGATGGGTTCTGGGTTACTTGCGGCTGCAACAAGGCAAGGCCATGTGCAGTGGTGTCGTGGTTAATGAAAGCGGCAGGCATGCAGGTGGATATAGACACGACTGAAGAGGCGGCGCGTGGTGGACACATGTTGTTGATGAAGAAGATGATAGCGATGGGGCCCGATGCCTGAGTTAGTAGTAAATGGTGCGCCGTGCCGTAGCAAATGTTGTTGTTGCGGAATGATTTATGACATGGATGTGTAAGTTTGATACAAGCTGGGGGCCGATACCCACATCAACGGACACATGGCGGGCAACATAAGGGAGGGGGTAAGGTGAGGTGACTATGGGTAAAGGTCTGCGCCGCCCGCGCCACCGCCGCCCGTGCCTTAGCAATCCAACAGCGCTGTGCGCCCACAAAGAAGGCAGTTGAATATTCCAGCCGCGCAATGTGATATCAACAGTGGGAATATGGCGTGACAAATGTACACCACGTCTATGAATGCGGGGGCACGGATCGTCGCGATTTGAGCTCAAAATTGCAGCAAGTGTTGCTTACATATACTATATGGCATTGTTTGTGGTCGCATGCGGGGTGTCAGGTTATGTGATCTTTACTACATATGTCGGGGTGTAGGCTATGGTCTGGGCGGAAGCGCTGGAGTCGTATGCAGAGCAATACGGGAAGAACTCGGCGTTTTGGAAGGAAGTCCGCTTGGGGAAAGTGAAGCGCAAGGACCGCAATGCCATGAAGCCTGAAACCCACTTCCACCGGGACATGCCCATGCATTGGATGTTGCGGGCGACCTTCGACACCGCCGCGTCATGCCGTTTGACTCTCTTCAGGAGGTGCATTCCAGCAACCCACCTCGATCCCGCGTGGGGCTAGCTGCTTTGTCCGAGTGCCTTCGAAGCAACTCGAACCAAGCTCAAGAAATTGATGAAATGGTACCCGGGATGTGATGAAATGGTTCCCGCGGGACGCCTTTAGTGATGCGGGCAAGCCACGAGTTAGCGCCATGCACGCATAACAACGGCACACCGGCGATGTAAATGAGTGACCCATCGGTGCGGATGTGCGGGTGGGTGGAGCGGAAGCGATTCTCCATTACAAAGCACAAGCAACTTGATGAAATGGTTCCCAAGAAGTGATGAAGTGATTCCTGCGGGACGCCAACGGTGCGGGCCAGCCACTTGCGGCATGCATCAGCCCCATCAGCAAAAGGCGATACAAATGAGTGTCCCATTGGTGCGGAATGTCTTGGTGGGCCGACCGGAAGCGACGCGCGGTGGCTCCGAAACCAAGCTCAAGCAACTTATTGATGAAATGGTACCCGGGATATGAGGAAATGGTTCCCGCGGGACGCCTTTAGTGATGCGGGCAAGCCACGAGTTAGCGCCATGCACGCATAACAACATCACACCGGCGATGTAAATGAGTGACCCATCGGTGCGCATGTGCTGGTGGGTGGAGCGGAAGCGATTCTCCATTACAAAGCACAAGCAACTTGATGAAATGGTTCCCGGGAAGTGATGAAATGGTTCCCGCGGGACGCCAACGGTGCGGGCCAGCCACTTGCGGCATGCAACAGCCCCATCAGCAAAAGGCGATGCAAATGAGTGTCCCATTGGTGCGGAATGTCTCGGTGGGCCGACCGGAAGCGACGCGCGGTGGCTCCGAAACCAAACTCAAGCAACTTGATGAAATGGTACCCGGGATGTGATGAAAAGGTTCCCGCGGGACGCCTTTAGTGATGCGGGCAAGTCACGAGCGTCATGCACGCATAACAACAGCACACCGGCGATGTAAATGAGTGACCTATCGGTGCGCATGTGCTGGTGGGTGGAGCGGAAGCGATTCTCCATTACAAAGCACAAGCAACTTGATGAAATGGTTCCTGAGAAGTGATGAAATGGTTCCCGCGGGACGCCAACGGCGCGGGCCAGCCACTTCCGGTATGCAACAGCCCCATCGGGAGAGAGCGATGCAAATGAGTGTCCCATTGGTGCGGAATGTCTTGGTGGGCCGACCGGAAGCGACGCGCGGTGGCTCCGAAATCAAGCTCAAGCAACTTAATGAAATGGTACCCGGGATGTGGTGAAATGGTTCCCGCGGGACGCCAACGGTGCGGGCCGGCCACTTGCGGCATGCAACAGCCCCATCAGCAAAAGGGCGATGCATATAAGTGTCCCATTGGTGCGGAATGTCCTGGTAGGCCGACCGGAAGCGACGCGCGGTGGCTCCGAAACCAAGCTCAAGCAACTTAATGAAATGGTACCCGGGATGTGATGAAAAGGTTCCCGCGGGACGCCTTTAGTGATGCGGGCAAGCCACGAGTTAGCGCCATGCACGCATAACAACGGCACACCGGCGATGTAAATGAGTGACCCATCGGTGCGCATGTGCTGGTGGGTGGAGCGGAAGCGATTCTCCATTACAAAGCACAAGCAACTTGATGAAATGGTTCCCGGGATGTGATGAAATGGTTCCCGCGGGACGCCAACGGTGCGGGCCAGCCACTTGCGGCATGCAACAGCCCCATCAGCAAAAGGCGATGCAAATGAGTGTCCCATTGGTGCGGAATGTCATGGTGGGCCGACCGGAAGCGACGCGCGGTGGCTCCGAAACCAAACTCAAGCACCTTATTGATGAAATGGTACCCGGGATGTGATGAAAAGGTTCCCGCGGGACGCATTTAGTGATGCGGGCAAGCCATGAGCGACATGCATGCATAACAACATCACACCGGCGATGTAAATGAGTGACCCATCGGTGCGCATGTGCTGGTGGGTGGAGCGGAAGCGATTCTTCATTACAAAGCACAAGCAACTTGATGAAATGGTTCCTGAGAAGTGATGAAATGGTTCCCGCGGGACGCCAACGGTGCGGGCCAGCCACTTGCGGCATGCAACAGCCCCATCAGCAAAAGGCGATGCATATAAGTGTCCCATTGGTGCGGAATGTCATGGTGGGCCGACCGGAAGCGACGCGCGGTGGCTCCGAAACCAAGCTCAAGCAACTTAATGAAATGGTACCCGGGATGTGATGAAAAGGTTCCCGCGGGACGCCTTTAGTGATGCGGGCAAGCCACGAGTTAGCGCCATGCACGCATAACAACGTCACACCGGCGATGTAAATGAGTGACCCATCGGTGCGCATGTGCTGGACGGTGGGTGGAGCGGAAGCGATTCTCCATTACAAAGCACAAGCAACTTGATGAAATGGTTCCCGGGAAGTGATGAAATGGTTCCCGCGGGACGCCAACGGTGCGGGCCAGCCACTTGCGGCATGCAACAGCCCCATCAGCAAAAGGCGATGCAAATGAGTGTCCCATTGGTGCGGAATGTCTCGGTGGGCCGACCGGAAGCGACGCGCGGTGGCTCCGAAACCAAACTCAAGCAACTTAATGAAATGGTACCCGGGATGTGATGAAAAGGTTCCCGCGGGACGCATTTAGTGATGCGGGCAAGCCATGAGCGACATGCACGCATAACAACATCACACCGGCGATGTAAATGAGTGACCCATCGGTGCGCATGTGCTGGTGGGTGGAGCGGAAGCGATTCTTCATTACAAAGCACAAGCAACTTGATGAAATGGTTCCTGAGAAGTGATGAAATGGTTCCCGCGGGACGCCAACGGTGCGGGCCAGCCACTTGCGGCATGCAACAGCCCCATCAGCAAAAGGCGATGCATATAAGTGTCCCATTGGTGCGGAATGTCATGGTGGGCCGACCGGAAGCGACGCGCGGTGGCTCCGAAACCAAGCTCAAGCAACTTAATGAAATGGTACCCGGGATGTGATGAAAAGGTTCCCGCGGGACGCCTTTAGTGATGCGGGCAAGCCACGAGTTAGCGCCATGCACGCATAACAACGTCACACCGGCGATGTAAATGAGTGACCCATCGGTGCGCATGTGCTGGACGGTGGGTGGAGCGGAAGCGATTCTCCATTACAAAGCACAAGCAACTTGATGAAATGGTTCCCGGGAAGTGATGAAATGGTTCCCGCGGGACGCCAACGGTGCGGGCCAGCCACTTGCGGCATGCAACAGCCCCATCAGCAAAAGGCGATGCAAATGAGTGTCCCATTGGTGCGGAATGTCTCGGTGGGCCGACCGGAAGCGACGCGCGGTGGCTCCGAAACCAAACTCAAGCAACTTAATGAAATGGTACCCGGGATGTGATGAAAAGGTTCCCGCGGGACGCATTTAGTGATGCGGGCAAGCCACGAGTTAGCGCCATGAATGCATAACAACATCACACCGGCGATGTAAATGAGTGACCTATCGGTGCGCATGTGCTGGTGGGTGGAGCGGAAGCGATTCTCCATTACAAAGCACAAGCAACTTGATGAAATGGTTCCTGAGAAGTGATGAAATGGTTCCCGCGGGACGCCAACGGCGCGGGCCAGCCACTTCCGGGAGAGAGCGATGCAAATGAGTGTCCCATTGGTGCGGAATGTCTTGGTGGGCCGACCGGAAGCGACGCGCGGTGGCTCCGAAATCAAGCTCAAGCAACTTACTGATGAAATGGTACCCGGGATGTGATGAAATGGTTCCCGCGGGACGCCAACGGTGCGGGCCGGCCACTTGCGGCATGCAACAGCCCCATCAGCAAAAGGGCGATGCATATAAGTGTCCCATTGGTGCGGAATGTCCAAGTAGGCCGACCGGAAGCGACGCGCGGTGGCTCCGAAACCAAGCTCAAGCAACTTGATGAAATGGTACCCGGGATGTGATGAAAAGGTTCCCGCGGGACGCCTTTAGTGATGCGGGCAAGCCACGAGTTAGCGCCACGCACGCATAACAACGGCACACCGGCGATGTAAATGAGTGACCCATCGGTGCGGATGTGCTGGTGGGTGGAGCGGAAGCGATTCTCCATTACAAAGCACAAGCAACTTGATGAAATGGTTCCCGGGAAGTGATGAAATGGTTCCCGCGGGACGCCAACGGTGCGGGCCAGCCACTTGCGGCATGCAACAGCCCCATCAGCAAAAGGCGATGCAAATGAGTGTCCCATTGGTGCGGAATGTCTCGGTGGGCCGACCGGAAGCGACGCGCGGTGGCTCCGAAACCAAACTCAAGCAACTTAATGAAATGGTACCCGGGATGTGATGAAAAGGTTCCCGCGGGACGCATTTAGTGATGCGGGCAAGCCACGAGTTAGCGCCATGCATGCATAACAACATCACACCGGCGATGTAAATGAGTGACCTATCGGTGCGCATGTGCTGGTGGGTGGAGCGGAAGCGATTCTCCATTACAAAGCACAAGCAACTTGATGAAATGGTTCCTGAGAAGTGATGAAATGGTTCCCGCGGGACGCCAACGGCGCGGGCCAGCCACTTCCGGGAGAGAGCGATGCAAATGAGTGTCCCATTGGTGCGGAATGTCTTGGTGGGCCGACCGGAAGCGACGCGCGGTGGCTCCGAAATCAAGCTCAAGCAACTTACTGATGAAATGGTACCCGGGATGTGATGAAATGGTTCCCGCGGGACGCCAACGGTGCGGGCCGGCCACTTGCGGCATGCAACAGCCCCATCAGCAAAAGGGCGATGCATATAAGTGTCCCATTGGTGCGGAATGTCCTGGTAGGCCGACCGGAAGCGACGCGCGGTGGCTCCGAAACCAAGCTCAAGCAACTTGATGAAATGGTACCCGGGATGTGATGAAAAGGTTCCCGCGGGACGCCTTTAGTGATGCGGGCAAGCCACGAGTTAGCGCCACGCACGCATAACAACGGCACACCGGCGATGTAAATGAGTGACCCATCGGTGCGCATGTGCTGGTGGGTGGAGCGGAAGCGATTCTCCATTACAAAGCACAAGCAACTTGATGAAATGGTTCCCGGGAAGTGATGAAATGGTTCCCGCGGGACGCCAACGGTGCGGGCCAGCCACTTGCGGCATGCAACAGCCCCATCAGCAAAAGGCGATGCAAATGAGTGTCCCATTGGTGCGGAATGTCATGGTGGGCCGACCGGAAGCGACGCGCGGTGGCTCCGAAACCAAACTCAAGCACCTTATTGATGAAATGGTACCCGGGATGTGATGAAAAGGTTCCCGCGGGACGCATTTAGTGATGCGGGCAAGCCATGAGCGACATGCACGCATAACAACATCACACCGGCGATGTAAATGAGTGACCCATCGGTGCGCATGTGCTGGTGGGTGGAGCGGAAGCGATTCTTCATTACAAAGCACAAGCAACTTGATGAAATGGTTCCTGAGAAGTGATGAAATGGTTCCCGCGGGACGCCAACGGCGCGGGCCAGCCACTTGCGGCATGCAACAGCCCCATCGGGAGAGAGCGATGCAAATGAGTGTCCCATTGATGCGGAATGTCATGGTGGGCCGACCGGAAGCGACGCGCGGTGGCTCCGAAACCAAACTCAAGCAACTTATTGATGAAATGGTACCCGGGATGTGATGAAAAGGTTCCCGCGGGACGCTTGTATTGCTGCGGGCAAGTCACGAGCGACATGCACGCATAACAACAGCACACCGGCGATGTAAATGAGTGACCCATCGGTGCGCATGTGCGGGTGGGTGGAGCGGAAGCGATTCTCCATTACAAAGCACAAGCAACTTGATGAAATGGTTCCCAAGAAGTGATGAAATGGTTCCCGCGGGACGCCAACGGTGCGGGCCTGCCACTTGCGGCATGCAGCAGCCCCATCAGCAAAAGGCGATGCAAATGAGTGTCCCATTGATGCGGAATGTCATGGTGGGCCGACCGGAAGCGACGCGCGGTGGCTCCGAAACCAAGCTCAAGCAACTTAATGAAATGGTACCCGGGATGTGATGAAATGGTTCCTGCGGGACGCCTGTAGTGCTCCGGGCAAGCCACGAGGGACATGAACGCATAACAACATCACACCGGTGATGATGTGAGGGAGTGACCTGTGAGTGACCGTCAGTGCGTATACGGCACCACAACAAATGATGTACGCAGATACCCCCGTAATGCATGGCATGCGTAACACACGTCCAGAAGCCACCACAAAAAACCCTGTTAGTAGGCCACGGACAACACACACACCCCGAACACAACAGTAGCACGGCCGCGCCGCTGCTTCATACTCCATGCTCCGAAACCATATTCACAGCTATCCCCGCAGCTTAATTCGCCGGCCCACGCCCGCGCTGCCTCATATGTGCTGGCCATTGTAGACAAAACCGTGGCAATGCCGTGTATTACATGTATGTAACACTTGTATCGAGTTTGAGCTCAAACCGCACCGATCGTTGCCCCCGCGTCCCTTGAAGTGGTGTGCATTTGTCACACCGTATAATTTAAGCACGGCCGTGCCGTGTAGTATATGTAAGCAACACTTGCCGCGAGTTTAAGCCCAAACCACACCGATCGATGCCCCCGCGTTCCTTGACGTGGTGTACACTTGTCATGTAGGGCACTCTACCGGCAGTGCGTATACGGCACCACAGTCAACAAATAATGCACGCCGACACGCCCTTAGCGCATGGAATGCATCACACATGTCTAGAAAACACTGCCCAAACCCGTATTAGTCGGGCCATGGACACCACACACGCCGAACACAATAGTAGCACTGCCGCGCCGCTACTTCATACTCTATGCTCCGAAACCATATTTACAGCTATCCCCGCAGCTTAATTCGCCGGCCCACGCCCGCGCTGCCTCATATGTGCTGGCCATTGCAAACAAAACCGTGGCAATGCCGTGTAGTATATGTAAGTAACACTTGCATCGAGTTTGACCTGAAACCGCACCGATCGTTGCCCCCGCGTCCCTTGAAGTGGTGTACACTTGTCACACAGCAGTATCCCCACCGTTGATATCACATCGCACGGCTGGAATATTCAACCGCATTGTCGTGGGCGCATATCGCAGCTGGATTGTTAAGGCGCGGCCGGCTGCGGCGTGGGGGGCGTGGGTGGCGTGGGCCACACCTACTTGCCGTAGCCTAATTCGTTGGCCCATGACCGCGTTGCCCCATGTGATGGCCAAACCATGACAGTGCCGTGTAGTATATGCTCAACGTAGACAACACTTGCTGCGAGTTTCATGTCAACCCGCACCAATCGGTGCCCACACGGTTATTTCCAGGCAATGCATGCAACCCGCTGCCGGGAATCATTGCGCAGCACCGGCAATTGCCCACGTTGCCCCATGTGTTAGCCATTTGAGCCCAACGCATGCCTGAGGCCACCGTCACACCACACCCAAGAAGGGGGATCCCCATACAGTGTCGATCACAATGGGATATGGGTTACATGGGTTGTGTTGTTGGCATATCCGTCGCTGGGGATGGTTTATTCCAGCAGTCAAGCCGCCGTCACATGCCATGATTGTGCCCACCACGCGCCGCCTCCGCAGTCGTGTCTATATCCACCTGCATGCCTGCCGCTTTCATTAACCACGACACCACTGCACATGGCCTTGCCTTGTTGCAGCCGCAAGTAACCCAGAACCCATCGGAACTCCAGCGGCACTGGCGAACTGCAGAAAATGCAAGTCCCCAGACAGCGCAAGTTGCTTCCAGCAGCCGTGCAGCAATTCCGGATTCCAAGTGTTCAGGCTGCGATGGATGCCCCATCTTATGGTTGCCCCCTACCTGGCGCGTAGTCCATAGTGGATCGCATCCGAAATGTCCGCGTGCTTCATCAGCCACATCCAGTCCAATACACGGATGTGCCCCCCTTCCGCAGCACAGGCTGGAGGGTAGTCATCGGGTATCTAGTGTCGATGGGGGCACAATATTCTACGTGTCACAACCACCCAAGCACATCGACATGACCCGCTCGCGCAGCTGCAATCACCAAGTGTGAAAGCTCGTGCCCCTTCCAAAGGCTATCTCCCTGAAAGTCCCTGCAAGCCCTCCGATAGCAGAGTCGGTTTTATGGCGTGCGCTCATCTATCCGAGGATGACCCGCCGGCGGGCCATCAGTTAACGCAATAGGCCGCGACTCATCACATCGCCCACCAGACATAGGAGGCCCCACCCCCTGCCCCTGCGTGGGGCGTATTGGACGACTGACACCCGCCGCAGCCCTCCCGGCGCGCGGAAAATGCCGCCCGGGCCCATTGAACACCGCCCCATGCCATCCGCGGTGCGACATCCCGACTCCCACCGGCTGGTAGGTAGCTCCACTCCCGCGGGCAGCGACCACGCGCACCGGGCAGTATGCGCCGCTCCACCCACGCTGTCCCGCCCCAGCGTCAAGTCGGAAAATACTGCGCATGATCCGAGCACGACCCGCCGACGGGCCATCAGTAGACGCAATAGGCCGCTACTCCCCACATCTCCCACCAGACATACGCCCATACGTATAGGCTATCAAAAGTTTGTAACTGCGTGTCCGCGCGTGCGCAATGCCGAGGTGCGGGGAGGAGGTCGGCAGGACGTAGGCACCACGGACACCACGGACCTACACACGCGCCGTCCGACAAGCCCCCCCCCCCCCCCCCCCCCCCCCCCACCCGCGAACACAATCCATATTGGTAGACAGGCCAGACACTGGAAGACGAAGGGGGAAGGGAGGCTTCCAGGTACTGGCAAAGGATATACAGTTTCAGCAGCGCAGTGCGGAGATGGGTAATGGACAGAGGCCGAGCCGGCAGTGCTGCGCTGACGGGTCATCAGTTGACGCATTAGGCCGCGACTCCCCATATCACCCACCAGACATACGCCCATGCGTATGGGCAATTCAAAACTTAGCGACTGCTTGCCCGCGCGGCCATGACGCCGGGGTGCGGTGGGAGGTCGGCAGGTCGTCGGCGCCACGCCGGCGCTGCGGAGATCACGTGCCTACAGGATCGCCAGCCCCCCCCCCCCCCCCCCCCCCCCCTTCCGAACACAGTCGATATTTGTAGATACTGGAAGACGAATGGGGAGACGGGAGGGGGGGGCTTACGGATACTGGAAACGGAAGTCTAGTTGAAGCATCGCCGGGCGGAGATGGGTAATGGAGAGGCCGGGCTGGCAGTGCTGCGCTGGGAAGCGCGCCGGCGCGGCACAAGCGGGGGCGAGTAGTCCGGGCGCGTTGCATCCGCGGACGCACTATGAGGTGACCGGACTACACCGACACACCGGGCGGGCGGGGCGGGGCATGTAACAACGTGATCATGGACGACCTCAAGGTGCGATCACCTTGTTAGCAACGTGCGGTCACCTTCTTAGAAACGTGCGGTCACCTTGTTAGTTTACCTTGTCTACCTTGTTAGCTTACGCCCGGGACCGGCATCTAACAAGACGATTATCTTGATGAGCTGTGAGGTCTGTCTGTTTTAATTAGAATGGAGATATACATATGGAGATAGGTACGGGTACGAGCGGTGGTACAGCATACCCCCACCGGTGCCTACTTATTTTGCCGCACCGGTAAATATTCTCCCCGCCTCCCCAGCCCCCTCACCTGCGCCCTCCCCACCGGAAGCAGCTGAGGCACACGACCTACGGCAGTCGCTCATACTGACCCTAGTGCAGCCGGGATCGCCCCACGCACGCCCCTCGAACTCCCGCTCGTACCCCAGTGCCGTCGCCGCGATGCAGTCGGTGGACATGATGCAGGGCCTCTCGCACGCCCTGCTGGACGACTTCCCGTCGGGCGGTTTCGCGCCGGGCGCGCCTAATTACCCTGGCGGGGCCGCCGTCTTTTCGCAGCCCCCGCAGCCCGCAAAGCCGGACTCCTGCCCCGGCATGATGGACGACCACGCAATGGAGTTCCAGCAGATGGTGGAGCAAAGTGTGCAGAACGGCAAGCTGAACGACCAGCTGTTGCTGATGCCCGCGGCACAGAGCATGATGGATCTCAGCTTCGACGGCCTGCTGCAGATGTTCCAGGCGGACACGGGCATGCTGGAGGACATTGAGCTGCCGGAGGAGTGGATGGCGGTGGAACCGACCCCCGTGCTGGTGCCCAACCCGCCGAACGGCATGCCGCCGCCCTCGCCCACGCTGTCCGGGACCGCCACCACTCGCACCCCCGGCGTCAGTGCCACCGGGCAGTCCTTCAACGCCTCCTGCGAGGACTGCCAGTCCTCTCCCGCACGCCACATGCTCCTGACCTCGGAGATCAGCAGCGCGCAGCAGAGCTTCATGCAGCAAAGCATGGCCGCCGCCGCCGCCGCCGCCGCCCCCGCCCCCACATCCACCCCTACCCCTGCCCCCACCCCCGCCACACAGCCCGCCACCCCGCAGTCCAGTGACCCGCGGAGCTCCACCGGCGGCATAGCGTCGCAGATGTCCGCCATGTTTCGAACCATGGCGTCCGCCAAGCAGGTGAGCACGCGGCAGTGGCAAGATTGGGGGGCGCTGGCTTGGGGTCCGCCTGCATTGCCGCCGTCGCCCGTTGTGAGGCAATCCAGCGGTGAGGGATTACCCCCCCCCCCCCCCTCTCTCCTTCCTGTCCCCCCACGCTGTGCGCGCATGTGCAGACAAACCAGAGGATCGACGCCGAGCTGGAAGAAAAGCTGGGGATCAAGGTGCCCAACACTAATGTTGTCACCGAGACCTGCGATAAGCACGGCCGGCAGATGCTGGAGGAGACGCTGTATGAACTGGAGAAGGAGCGTGCCTTCCTCTCGCGCGGGATCCAGGTGCCCCCCCCCGCCCCCCCCCCCCCCCTTTCACACACACACTCACACACACTCTCACACACACACACACACACACACACACACACACACACACACACCTCACCCGCACCACCACCCGCCTTGCTCTCCTGTGTTCTGCTGCCGTGCGTTATGGAGTGATGTTTGTGTGTGTTTTGGGGGGGAAATGCTGACGGATTCCGATGCCGCGGATGGAAGGACGAGGTGTCCAGCTCTGCGGGGCCCAAGACCGGCTTCATGGCGAAGCTGTCCGCGCTGGCGCAGCCGCTGGGCCAGCGGCTGGGGGGGCTGTCCAAGGGGAAGGCAGCCGCCGGGAAGGGGCGCGTGCGGCCGAAGGACCACCTGGAGGCGCTGGAGCACCAGCACTCGCACCTGCAGCAGATGAAGGCGCGCCCCCCCACCCCGCCCCCTTGCCCCCAGTGCCCGACCCGCCCCCCGTTGCTGCGCAGTATTGCACGGGGTTGCGGCTGACCCCCGCGCTGCGCCGCCGCGCCCCAAAGACGGACCTGGAGGAGCACATCCACAAGCGGTCCGCGGTCGTGGATCGCATGGACGGGCTGCTCAACATGAAGACTCAGATTATGGAGGAGGTCAAGATGGAAAACGTGTCCCTGGACAGCCAGCTGCAGGCAAGTGCCCCCTCGGCAGCGGCGGGGTGCTTGTTTGTCGGGGTGTGTCTCAGGTGATACCAGCGAGGCCTGCGTCTCTTGTGGCGCCAGCTGACGGGCGCCCGGTATCCGCCCCTTATCTGCATTCACTTATACCTTTGATACACCATCATTGCAGTACGTACTGCTCATGGTCAGGTGTCAAATGACAAGGGTACCGTCACTTATCACTTCAACCAGGAACTCGATGGTGAGATACAACAAGAGACGGCGCTGCTACGTCATGTCGTTGATATCATTAACAACAAAGCGCGACAATGTCAGTAGAAGTACACCCCTGGCCTGGATACCGAGGTCGTAACCTTCTCTGTATGGCGCGCCACCTCGGGCCATCTACCGCCTTCCGCAAAGGCCGCCCACCTGCCCATTCTCGGGTTGCCTCATTCAAACCCCTAAGAGCTGACGCGCCGCCGCCAGCACCCGTGTGCTTCGACATCCCTTGTCCCTGCGGCGTGGCCGGCACCGGGATCCCTACGACCCATAGTAATCAACGCACACAGCACCCCATGACGAAGCTGGCAGCGCGCGATGGCGCTACGGAATAAGGTCACGGCCGGGCAATGCGGCCGAGGGATTGCCCCGCTTTCCCCGTACAAACGCAAGCGCGATTACACACCCGATGAGAATAATAAGACTGCGGCCCGGCAAGCGGCAGCCCTAGCTCAGCTATAGCGGCAAGTGGCGCACCGCGACTTTATGCATGAACTGCTCGCTGCCGTTCCGTAATAGACACATATAATTCTCGCCCACAGGCCCCTGTAGTCTGGATGCCTGCCGACTTACATGGCACTTGTTAACACAAATGTTACCTCACGGCAGCTGCAAAGCGCTGGTGTGTCACGGCTAAAAGGGAACTGTGTATACATATAGACATACATATATACATATATATATATATATATATATATATAGTGAGATTCTCCTCTCAGCCAGCCAGTGGTGTTATGGGTGCCATGTCCCCCCCCCCCCCCCCCCCCCTCTTGTAGTGAATACTGCAATGGCAGAAGCAGCATCAACACGGCAAGCGGTGGAATAAATAATGAGAAGAGTGCCTACGGTGCAGCCATCAGATAGCGAGAGCGCGGTTGAATGGTCAGGCGGGGGGGGGGTGGCGGGGGGGGGGGGGGGCATACTGAGTTGTAGCATGCTGTGTCGCAGGCGCCATGCCGGGGCGGCGCCAGCAAGTACCGTACTATTTGGCATTTCAATGAATGCTACTTCACGGTGCTTGACCGATGCTGCCCCGGCTTGATTCTGTGACGCACAGGAGTCGTGGCTGCTCAAGCTCGGCAACTCTCTGGAGGGGTTGAGCATGGAGGAGCGCGCCAAGACCACCTCCCTGCCAGCGCTCTTCCTCGGCGACGGCTACGCCAACATGGCAGTGGTGGACTCGCTCATGGAGACGTGGAGGGGATCCGTGCAGAGGCTGTCGGAGCTGATGAGCGAGTCGGCAAAGGCCACGGGGCAGGACAAGGTGGACATTGACTCCAGAATCGAGATGCAAGTGCGGAATGTGTACAACCACATCGTCAGCACGTGCGCCCCCACGGCCGGCACCGCGATGGCCACCTTCATCCAGCGCTGCTGGAAGGAAGCCGAGCAGATGAATCCCAACTTTTTGGAGGCAAAGTTCGAGGCCATCCACAGTGTATGCCCTCCCCCCCCCCCCCCCCCCCCTTTCCCTGTATCTCCTAGACGCGGGGCAAACTGGCGCTACATAGACTCGCAAGCACGTAGGTGCGCAGCCGCTCTGAGCCCGCATCGCCCGTGCCGCTGCAGGCCATCAAGTTCAACTCCTCGCAATTGAAGAAGCTGTTGGCGCTGAACAAGATCTTCACCTCAAAGATGGTAGAGCTGGTGGCGGAAAAGGTGCGGCGTCTGCCCCCCCCCCCCCCCCCTTGGGCGTGTGTGCCTGCCGGCAAGCCCTGCATACAGCTTCACAGGCTGTGTTTGGCCACTGTGCTGACGCTGTTCTCGCTGTCTGTGACGGCCCGCCTGCGTCAACGGCACCAGGTGAAGATCTTCCATGAGATGATGACGGACACCCAGGACACACGGCATGACTTTGTCGGCCGCTGCAAGGAGCTGCAGAAAGTCGACACACGCATCAACAAGTTGCGGTGAGAGGCTTTCGCATTGACCGATTCTGCGCTGCCCTCATCCTCACGGACTTGTGCCTGTGGGACCCTCCTCTCGGAGCAGACGCGAGGTGAGCGCCTGGGTGCGCGTTACCGTCGCCTGAATGCGCTGCTCTGTCCCCCCTCAGACTGATCAACATCTCCATCCTAGAGAACCGGCTGCTGTTCAACTTCACCATGTTCCGGAAAGTCTTCACCCATTGGCAGCTTGGAATGTGCATCATAACGTGCTACCCGATGCTGCCGGAGCCCCAGTTCCTCAGCTGCGCTGTGCTCGGCGTCAAGGATCTGCGCAACGTGCCGGCGTCCACGTGGAAGGAAGCATTCCTTGCCGACGACTAGCGTTTGCTCCCGTGGAGGGCCCCATTGGGGCCATGTGTCTGTCTGTGCTAGGCAGCTGCCTGTGTAGACTCGCATCTCCCTCTCCCATGCATCGACATGTTATTGTTGCTCGGAGCCGCCAGCCGGCGGGTGTCAGCATAGCGGTGTGTAATATTGTCCATCATCAACTCAGCCCTGCGGCCGCCCCCGGCGCCGCCCGGATGGGAGTATTTGGGCGCGCCTTGGCCGAAGCCAAGCGCGGCGAACGTCAGAACGACGCCATTGTCAGCACCACATGCAAGTTTCTGCGGAACGGCAGCGTTTTGACTCTGGCCGCGCGCAATGGCTTTTATGAGATAGGGGTGGCGGCGGGCTAAATGCTTATAATCGTACACTTTTGCCGTCTCGTAGGACTTGGTCTTGTCAAGGCTCGCAGCAATCCGGCAGCGAGGCAGTAAGCCGGCATTTAAGCAGCAAGCAGGGGCACTGGACATCGTCAGCCGTCGCCATGGGCATATTATTGCTGCCATATATGTACACATGCAACACAGGCGCACAGTATGCGTGCTGCCATCCGTACAATGCTAGATTTACAAACAGCTGGACCGGTTTCTGAAACATATGTGACCCTTCTGAGCGGCTTTCTGTATTGTTCGAAAGATGTTCCGACTTGCTGCCTCGGTACTGGTAATGCCTTGCCAATACCAATACCAATACGTAGTATACCCCTACTAGGTATATACCGTAGTAGGAGTGCCAGATTCTATAACACATCAGCGCAAGTGCAACAGCCAGGGAGCGCCACCATGCTCATAGAGCACGCTACGTGCATAATCACATATGAAGTCATGCTGTATTAAATGATCACATTATTGGCGGTAAAGCGGTGAGGCATGTGGCGCTGAAGGTTCAAGAGACTAGTACTGCTGAGGTTGATTACTAGCGCTTGGGTAATTCACCCGAGTACACTGGGACCAGCACTACTCACCCTAGGTAGTACGAGCATGCCCATTTGGTGATATATGTGTGGGCACCACGGTATGTCGACGGTCTATCCACACATCCGCTTCATATGGTACATCGACTTTGTTGAAGATATAAACTAGGATTCGGGCTATGTAACAGCAGTCATATCGTTTCACTTGTCTGAGCTACAGGTATATGACACGAGTATCGATACCACGACCTGTTTCCGCGCCTGCGTACGGCAACTGATCACATAGCAGTGCAAGCTGTGGGGCATCAGCTTGACGTACCCTGGCGGGTGTGCACTGTATGCATTCGCTGAAACAATGACTGTGTGTGTGCTGCAGGCTGTAAGTTGTTTCAGTATTTTAAGTACTTTTGGGCGCCATAATCTGAAAGGGTTTCCGAGAGCATAGAGCTGATGGGCACGCAACGTTACTTGGTCAGCAGTTCAGCTTGCACGCGCTCGTTACGACAATAAAGTCGGCAGCTCAACTCTACGGGGTGCCAGGCTTGGATGTATAAGTTCCGTTTGCTGCACCTTCCTCCACGTGCGCTCCGTGCTGTGTGTCACCTTGGGGCCACGGTGAGACTGTTGGCAGCGACCGAGCTGCCGACGTATCGTTTCTCCCGACGTTCCGACCGACCGGAACCGTCGCGCGTTCAAATCATCTGCTCCCTGCTCGCAGATAGGGATTATCTCCCTGCTCGCATACCTGCATAGGGATTATATCCCTTCACTTGGCCTGCCTCCCGGTTCATCCGACGTTTAGCGACTATATATCATCCCCGCGCGGTTTTCCCAGACTTTTTCACAATTACATGAGCTAGCAGCATAAGGCGATATCGGAAATCACCAAAATAAAAGGCAATCAGAAAGGTCCTCTACAGCGACTGCGGGGTGACTTTTTCGTACGGGTACAGGTACCGGTAACGATACTCCGTTGGATTTATTGAATTTTGCAGCTGGCTCATGTAATAATCATCTCATACTTCGTTGGTACCAGTACTGGTTTATCCGTATAATACACATTACGGTACGCGATTTTTACACCCCGTATTCCTCTCGCGTGCTACGACAACGAGTACTGGTGTGAACTACAAAAAGGCCACTAAAATTCACCGCTAAAAGAAGCACTAAAATGTCAACACTGCAAGCCCCCCAAAAGCGGCCCGGATCCCGCGCGGATAGAGGCGCGGGATGGATGCGTGATGCGCGCACGGTTCAGAGTCCGGGCCACGCGTGCAAGTGCGTGCGAGGGTGACCCTGCCACAGACGTGCTGTGCAGCTTCGGCAACGGGATGGTGTGTGCGTTGCCCGTCGCAATGTTCCACGGCCTTCCACCGTCTCGGTGTACGTGACGCCAACTGGCAAGAGAACTGCGCACACTTCAGATGGCGTGCCGGCGTACAGACTTGCATCGCGTGAGTTTTGCCCACCGTATTATGACGGCCCTACCTGTCTCTTCCCAGCGCCATGCCTCCCTCACCCTGTTTGGTACCCGCGGGGCCCGCGGTACTGGGTGCGCAAACGGCGGCGTTTGCTGGGCGCCATATCACAGTCGGGGAGCACGGTGCCTGCCACAGGGCTGCGACTTGCGGCGCAGTCAACTGACGCAGGGAGTTTGTCGCGCAGTCCGAAGTCGGCCGAAACTCTGCTCCACATCCAGACGGCAACTCCAGCGTTACGCAGAGCAGGTGCGGCAACTCGCTCTCCGGTGGCGTGCAATCTGCCTGCGTGATTTGGTGACTCTCGGCCAGGAAGGTACTGTCTATCACTCGGTTTGTGAAGGGAGTAGGCGTTTGGCATCTGTTGGGGGTGCTTGAACCGCAGACCCTCTGCCGCCTCGGGAGGGTTGGGCAGCAGCACCGGCGAGTGCTCGTCGGAGGCCGCGCACAGGCTCGATGCAATCGACGCGGAGATCCGCGAGCTGCAAGCTGCCCAGGCCGCTGTCTTGAAGGCCAAGTGCGTATTCTGCCGCCGATGCTGGGACAGTTCTTGCACCTACGAGTCCCTGCAGAGTTTCACATGGGCGGCTAACATGGTCGCCACGCACCTGTGCCCGCCCGTTGGCGACAGGGAGCGGCGCGATGCGCTTCTGGAGGCCGAGTGGTGCAGAGATAGCGCTGTACTTGAGCAGCGGCAGGTGGAGGTGAGCCGGAAAGCAGTGCAGCTGAGGCGGGCGCATGCGTCCAATCCATTTCCCGGGTCAGCCAAACGGCATTGGGGGTGGGCTGGACGACCCCCACAACTGGCAAGCAAAGGTTCAGCATGCGATTTTCTGAGCAAGCCGTGCGCCATCGCAGGCCAGGGCGCACGCTGCCGAGAATGTCCGCGGCCGGTCGCAAGGCGTGCGGGCAGACTTCCTGCCGCCCCACAAGCGGGTGGGCGCGGCGGCATGTGCGTGCGTGCATTATTCACAGGGTAGGCTGTGGCAGGAACAATGGCTGAGCCCCTGGTGGCCGACCTGCAGGATATGGTGGGGGCGGGGGGCGGTCGCCTCGGGCAGCATGCAGAGCAAAGGGCGGTGTCCGAGCGGTGGGGTGTGTCTCCCCTATGGGGCGGGGGCCACACGCAGCACCGAGAGCGGGCGCAGCGGAGGCGAGAGGAGATGGTACGGCGATGCCATGCCTGCCTGTGGGGGAGCATGTGCACCATGGAGCAGGGACGGGGCACAGCGGGTGCCGCCAGAGCCATACTGGAGTGTGCTGGCAATGCTGTGCGTACAGGAAGAGAGGGTTGAGGTACTGAAGGAGCGGCACGAGCTGTACACCAAGGATCAGCATGAGCTGCAACAAGCCAGGGAGCTGTACTTGCGCATGACGAGCACGAGTTCGGACACCACTTCCGGTCAGCGTCGCAGATAAGGGGTCACCGTATGTCCCAAAATGACAGTTTGTGCTCTTGTTGATTTGCCGGTGCCGGTGGATTGGCCTGATGTAATAAAGAGAAGTGAAATAGAAAATCAAACTGCCGAAACAATGAAGACTTCACGACTACTACTCGGAATTCCCGGCGCAAAGCTGTAAAAGCAATTGATTGCTGTTGAGGCCAACGGAGCGATGGGTTGCGACCACAAACATGTACATGAACTTGTGTTTGCTGCTTTGGCTGTGCACCCCCCGGCCATGCTACATCTTGCATCACTTGTGCCATACCGGCTTTCTCACGTGGCTTCATGCACCTGCATGGAAAATTGGCAAGGGATTTTGCGAAGTTGCTTTGCTCTGAGAAAATAAGAACCCGCCACCGCCCGCAGTGAGGATTGCCTTCACGTATGACAACCCAGTGCTACTCCAGAGTTGCAGGAGCACCGAGCTGCTCATGTTCCTTGATGCGATCAGGTGCACTCGCTCGTTTTGTCCTTCTTATTTACACTTTATGAGCAGAATTTTGTTGTGTAGCATTGTCTGCTATCACAAACAAATAACTGCACATAAAAAATTTTGTTTGCAATCTACTAGAAAAAAATGTTTGCTACACTACATTTTTACAATTTAGGTGTCAATTCACACCTACTGAAATCCCAATGTGGTAACATCTCGGCTGCTCTGTTTTTCAAATGTCACAGGTCTCTTGTTCTGCTGCCTCATGGATGTTGTACTGTCCCTGCGTACTATCTACTGCTCTAAATAGGGGAGTATTACTGTATTAGTGCTCCAAAAACTGCCACTGCGGCTTGTCAACACCTTTCACCTCGTTTTTGATCGTGCTTTTAAGTTTCATCTCGGTCTCGACTTGAAAGATGTATACTGATTGCCCATTCCAGGCGGCTGCATCGCCGTGGGGTCCAGATCTTCGCGCTCCAGAGCGCAGGCGAGGAACCAAGAGTCTGGGTGCAAGGGGTAGGAAGACAGGATGCCGACGGCCGCCTGGCATGGCGAGAGAACCGAAGTCATGAACACGTGGCTGAAGGCATACCGCTCCTGAAGGATGGCTTGATCCAGCTTCCTGTTTGTGCGGCAGATTCGATAACTTAGCTCGCCGCCTGTACACCGCCGGGTAACATCACCAGGACTTGCATATCAGCCTACCCACGATGAGGGGCAGACGTACCTCATATCTTGCAGCAGCTGATCTTCCCTGAGAAAGTGCCGCTGCAGATCATGGTCTGACATGTGATAGAGAGGTATCTCCGGATTCTGAAGCTCATGTACAATGGTAGCCTGAGCAACGACCAAACAAGAGTACTCCTTTAATCACAATGCACATGTGTGACATAGGTACCCCTCAGTTTGCATAGGAACATCCTGATACAGGTGCTTTGGCGGGAGGAGGGGGCATGCTCTTACCCGCTCAATGCTCATTGCATCCATACTCGTCATGTAAAAACAAACCAGCATCGAAAGCTTGGCTAGTTGAGCAGCATCCATCTGCACCGTCTGCTTGGAATTCGTCACACGCAGGGGTGTCAGCCCATGCAATGGGACGTCCGCAGCGCCAGCGTCTGTCAACATCGTGCACCTTGATATGGGACCGATTCGCAGCCTACCTCAATAAAGTGAGACGGATACTCCAGAGCGCGTGATTGGGTGTTCTCCTCAGTGCTGGACACAATCCAGGAAGCGTAGGAACCGCCAGACATGTCGCGGACACACTCGGCGAGCGAGCGCAGGACATCGGACACATTGCGCGCTATTGCATCCTCCAAGTGGCCCTTCCTGTTGCCCGTCGCCTTGAGATACTCTGTCATGAGATGCGACAAGTATTTGACAGACTCTGTGTACGCTGCGCCGGGGAGCTCCGCAGTGTAGGCAGTGCGCCATCCGTCAGTGCAGTCCATAGCACCGGTGGACTGGCTGCCCAGAGACTCCTGCCAGCACATGCGTGCCAAGCAGGTATTAAGCCAAATGAGCATGTAGCCGTCACATACGTTGATACTCCCAATCAAGAGAGAGGGGCTTAGTGGGTGGGTGGGTGTGTGTGTGGGCGGGGGAGGCAGACTCGCACCCCTGCATCAGCTGCAAGCGCCAAGCTTGCAAACTTCTGCTCCAGAATCTCACTTGATTTCGCTGTCATAGCTCCAGTCTTTCTATCCACCGCAGCTTCATCCACCATGATGCCTCGCAACATCTCAGCCTGCCACGGGTGTGGAAAATCAGCTTTCATGCATTGATTAACAGCTCGCAAGTGCAAGTGAACACCTCAGGATGCAGGCCACACAGGTCATCCCCCCACCGCACCTTCGAGGACTCCAAAACAAAAACCTGCTGCTCTAGCGCATCAATTAGATGCTGAGGCCGGACGCGCTTGCCGGCAGCATTACACTTGGCCAGACGGCCAACCTCGGGGCTGATTTTCAGGTTGACCCGTGGCCTTGTCGCGCCAGACTCAGACAGCCGGAACTCGCCCTGCTGCGGCAAAAGAGTGACAAGCCATCAGAGGTGTAAATGCTGACACTCAAAGCATGCAAAGCTAGCCTGCTGCTGACAATATATTCATCAAGGAGAGCCAGGCAGTACCTCCCGAGGAGCCAGGGTAATTGCGCCAGTGAATCCCTCCGCCAAATCAAACAAATCGTCCGATGCTCGATGCGCAGGCACGGCACTTGAATGCAGCCCAGCAGGAGCATGCCCACCATCTGAATCGCTCACGCGTGTCCTGTCGTAGTTCACTGTGTGTTGAGCCATTTGCGCTGAGCCAAAGAACCCCACAGCATCATCCAATACAGGGCCTGAAACGCACCAAGTTGATACGGTCTCCACCTGGCCGTGGCTCTGGTGGCAGGCAAGCTGCATCGCAGGTGAAATGGCGGTCTGCCCACCAGAACCAACTGTCACTGGGGACTGTGCCAGCGTGGTATTTGCAAGGACATAAGAGCCATCGCCGGGCTGGCGGTTCTTCATGTCTGGAGACCCTGCGGGATAAAACTCGGAGAGCGGGCGAAGTTGTGCCGAAGAGTTCTGCTGCAAGTACTGGCCTGAGAGATCGCCATACCCCGTCTGCTGGAACCCCCACTCCGAGGGGGCGGCTTCATGCGCAGGCTGGGGTGGCTGATGGTGTGGCACCATAGAAGTGAAGCTGCCGGCAGACTGCCGAGGCCACCTAAGGCTGTCGTACGTCGAGTGCTGCGACGCCCTTCTCCAGTCCGGCTCCGAATCAGCTCGAAACATATGTGTTTCGCCTTCGGGGGTTGCGGCCGTAGAGTGAAAGTGCGGGGACCGTAGAGCGTGTTGCATCGGGTACTCAATTTGTTTGCTAGAGAGTGGGCAAGTTGCTTCCAGGTGTTGAGCCTCAACGGGACCAGAGTGGACAGGCCGCTGTTGCGCGACACCGGCGACCTCTACCCCTCGGTGAAGAGAGTGCTGTGCTGGCATGTGTCTCGACATTTCGACAGCTTGATCCGTTGATTGAGATGTGCCAAAAGAAATTTGTAACATATCTGCAACGCACGGAGAGGGGCAGCGCGTTAGCGAGTTTCCTGCTGAAAGGGTCCGGCGTGTCAAATAGATGGTCGAGGGCACCGGAGGGCGCACGTGAACTACACTTCACGCTTCAGGGCGGGAACGGAGAGTGCCTCTTCCGATGTCGTTGAGACGTCGCAGGAGAGACGAAACAGCTTCTAATAACACTCCGGAAGGGACTGCTGTCGATATTCGTCGCATTGGGCATGCATGGTTGCTGTCGGCGCTACCAGCCGTTGGCGGATCACCGGGTGGAACTGGCTGCAACCAATTTGGAGGCGCGTGTGCAGCCGTGTACCCATGGAACAAGGGTGACACACCAGTGGCAAACGACGCGCGGCGGAAGTAACGCCTATTACCTGCACCGAGATGCCTACCCACGTCCAGTAAAAAGCCCCTGCTGGGTGCAGGCACGGTTTGTAAACCGGATGCGAACTCGCGTACCTATACGCCCTTATTGGAGCTGCTGGAGTGCCGAGCCGATGATTCCCCGCGAGGCAGTAACTACAATAGATAGCGACCGATAGTAAACACAATACAATACAAGGTGCCGGCGAACGTGCATCGAAAAAATGGCGCCACCTGCACTCGAAGCCTGGAAACGAGAGTATGGAGGTGTATGAGTAAAAGATGAACCATACCTGTCCGATCGCACGATCCACCATAGACCCCATAGATGCGGTAAGTGAAAAACGTCAAATACTCCCGATGGCGTGGTCCTGGGGATCGTACAGGAGCTGAGCCCCGCGGTGCTTCGACGGATTTTTTGGGGGGGGGGGGGGGAGATGCGCATACGTGGAACAGTACCTAATTCATAAAACTTGAGAATGAGTCTAACTTCGGGGCAGGGACTCGATTCTTGAGGGGTGACAAAGGACACAATCTCCTTGCGAGGGCGACGCACCTTGTTGGGGAAGCGTGCACGTAGAATCGATTTCTTCGCCCTGTCGCCAGAAGTCGGGCGCATCGCTGTACGGGTGGTGCCAAAGTTCGGGGTGGCTGTCCTCACAAAAATTCCATCCGCCAGCTTCTACGCGAGGTAGAGAAGAGTCAGAACGATCCATCGCACCAAGTCCGGAGGAATGACGGATAGTAGCCTGGACGTGTGTGCCGTTGCGCCAACGACGCTGACGACCCTGACGACAGGCTTGGCGCTAGCTTTCAGTCCCCACCGCAGGGATTTAACGAAAGATGCCGATGTGCGCGATATCGAGGAGAACGCGTTGTGTAGGAACTAATCCTTATTGCGACCACTGATGACTACTGGTATGTAGCGACGATATATATATATCTGTTGAGTGTGAGCAGCACTGGTATCTCCCTGCCTGTAAATATTCGTGCTGGTCGCTAGCACGACCGCGAGCGAGTACAGGTACAGGTACCGGTGCCCTGTAGGGATTAGTACAGGGATTAGCGCGATACGCGGGGCATCAGTGCTGCGATATCACGAGTATACGGGTATAATAAAACCAGACTACTACTGGTACCGAACATATCTACAGCGCATATGTAAACAGCAACATATGATGCGATGTGACTTGTACCGGTACTGAATGGCTGAATGTGCGCGTAGCAGCCCCGCACGCCGCGGTGCTAGTCGCTAATCGGATCAGGATGTAAAAGAGACTATGCTGCTGGAACCTGTCTGGAACCGAAATATATGAATTTATGCGCTGCGTACCAGAAAATGTCCTTTTTGTAATCCAAACCAGCACATGGTAAACCGGTCAAGGTACGCGTACCTCTTGTTTTTCCCCCGCTCAGCCGGACTGGACTGGCAAGATCAGGGAAACCGGTTTCATCATATTTTAGTGATTACATAAGGGCTTTCACAAAAGCGCACTACAAACAGAACTAACTTCAACTGTGAAAGGTTGCCAGCAAAAGAGAGACATAAGCATGAAACCAAGGTCGAGCCGGAGGACAGGGAGCCAAGAACCAAGAAGGAGCCAAGGGAACCACGAAATCACTTAGCAGCCAGGGACCAAAGGGACCCCCGCCCCGGGGTAGGCTATCAGCCGCGGCGAGGACGCTTGCAGCCAATGACCCGGGTCATAGCAACACATGCCGACGAGCGACGCGACGCAGGCGCAGGAGTACCATCACGTGCCGCACGCGCGGACGCGACCCCGCCAAGAACGTTGTCTGCATGTGCCATGTTGATGAGCAAGGAGAAACGGCGGCGCCACGCAGACAAGAGCTGGCCGATTTTTTGGCCAGTGTGTGTGTGGCTAGCTTTCGCGAGCTCCACCAAGAAAGCCTCGGCGTGCGGGGCCAGCGAGCCAAACTCGGAAACGGCGAAAGGAACAAAGCGAAGCATGCCGGCGGCGTTTCGGACACCCTCGTCATACTTCTGGATTTTGTGGCGCTCTGCAGCCCTCAAAGCAGTCGTTGGATCCGAGCTTGACACGCCGAGGATGGGGGCAATGGTGGTATCGATAGCAACCGTGTTTCCGCGGATACCACCATATCCGAAAAGCCCAACATCGGCCGGCCGGCCGTCGCTGCCCTTCGGGAGAGAAACAAGCACCAACGGGTCCGTGAGGATCTGGACACCCACGCCCATCGCGGACTTCACGTCGTGGCAAATGTCGGAAAGGCCATGTGCGGCCCACTCGTGTGCGGCGTGATTGGAGACTCCCCCAGAGCAACGTGCCACGTGATCAGCGTATGCGACCGCCCAAGTTGAAGGAGTGAACTCCACGCCAGCATCCTCAAAACGGGCCAGCATACCTTGTACCGAGAAGGAGCAAGAAGCACAAGGGCATGGCTCGCCAAGGGAGAGGACAGGAGCCGCCGGAAGGCCAAATGGGCGGCAAGCGGCAACACGGAACATGGAGTCGTAGTACTCAGGGGAACGCTCACGGACTTCACCAAGGCGACCCTCGCTTGGAGGATCAGTCACCGGGAACGCTGTCGCAGCGCGTAAGAGGCGGCCTCGGAAGCGGTTGCTGTCAGGGCCACTTGTAGGCATACGCGCAACGAGCTTTGCGAAACGGACCGTGTGAATGCGGTGGCTCAGGGTTTCCTGTACTTTCCGCATGGAGTGCAAGGGGAAGTCCGAGTAATGCGGGATAGCTCGGAGGTCGGCCGCCGAGCGCATTGCAGACGCCGGCTCAGCCCCGGCGGCCGAGCAGCCGGCACGGGCAACGTGGGAGCGCTTGGAGGGGAGCAGCTTTAGGGCAGAGGCCAACGGCCCCGCTAGATCTTCGAGTACCGCGTCTCCACACTCCTCAACGACACGAGTATGAGCGGCGCGAAGCTCGACAGCCCACATCGGCGCCGACGCGTTGGCGCCGGCATCGAGCTCCAACGTTGGGGTGGCCATGGCCTGGTGGATCGAGGACGCCCCAACAAGGTAGAGGCTATGAGGGCTGGATACGCCGGACGGGTCGGAAAAGAACGCCCCGGCGTCGCTCAGGGTGGCGTGTTGAGCACGGAGGAAAGTCACAGCTTGGCCAACCACGAGGGCGGCAGCGCCGATGTGGGAGGCATCTGCTATAACCACATTATCGCCGATGCCGAGGCCCCCAAATTGGACCGGGAGGGACAGCTGCGTGCGCATGGAGGGCGTATCCAAGAGGTCGGGGCTAACACCCCATATGCCGGCAAGCGTTGAAAATGCGGCGGCGTCTGCATCTTCGAGGAAAGACGTAATAGTGGCGCCATACCCCTCGGATCGACCCAGGCCCCGAGGCGTGGAGCGGAGATGGTGGCCAAAACGACGGCCGCAAACTTGCAGCAAGCGAGTAGCAGTGTGGGAGTGGAAGTGGTCTGCCAAACCGACAAGGCGGGAGCCGAATTGGTGAAATCTTTCGACCGTTTTGTCTAGCAGTTCCCGGGCGAAAGTGGCCGAGCCCACAGGCACAATTCATCACTGTTCGCTTGTCTCGTCTCTTCTGCTATAGACGGCCGCTTCGGAAGCGATCCGATGACGGAAAGCCCTTCTGGACAGGCGACTACTCTCCGGTATCGCAGTGTCATTGCCGAAGTATTCAGTAAGGCTGTAAACTAACTACGGATTAGAGGTCAGTGATGCCGGAATTTCCAACGATTGCTTGTTGCAGGACTACCGTCTTAAACCCTGCCATCAAAATACCTGTGTACCTCTTGGTATTACTTAAATAATATAGGAACGAACCGCCACCGTCACGCTCCGGGGCGCCAACCCGGCAATTGCTGCTGCTACTTGGGGGCTTTTCCGGGCAAGCTGACCAGCAGGACACTAAAAGATGTTGGGGATCGAGCCCCTTGATTATGGGTATTGGGTTGGGGGCAGCGATGGAAAGGTAGTGAAGCAGGGGGATGTCTAGCCTGACACCATTATTGCCCAAATACGGAACGCGAAATCTACCTGCAATCCATGTGCAATCAATGTTTTGTTAAATACGGAAAACGCACCTATGATATGCATGTCATCTACCCATGCCGAACGATGGCCGCAGCGCGGCAAGGGGCGAGGGGGGTGTAGCCAAAGCTAGCACGCTAGCACACCGCATGCATTTTCCTTAGCCGTCGTTGGGTTCTGTGGCGTCAGCCTTATTGGTGAGATACTTAATGCGGGTGAGCCATGCGTGCTTTTTTCCTCGTCGCTGCTGTGCAAGAGCATGCAATACACCAAGTATGACTCAACAGCATGCCGGGTCATCGCAATCCCACTGCAAACGTTTGCACCCGGGAAGGACAACCGAGGAGGCAAAACATAGGGTTCATAACAGACTCTCATGGCCATAATCGATATGTTTGTGCGGCGAGCGGCATGGTTTCCTAGGCTATGCCCCCAAGCGTGACACCGTACAGGTTGGAATCGCCCGTGAGGGCAGCATGGGCTTTTTACTATCGATTACTGCGGCGCTCTATATACCGTCTAGTTTGCCTTAGCACGGCTTCGTCGTTGTTCCCTTCCCACTTTTGTCAGTCCACCAGCGTCCTCACTATAGGGTATTGCGTTCGTAACCCGGCTGAAGTAGATGGCACATCGGTCGCCCATCGCCGATTTGGCATGCGCATGTTGCCCAACATGGACGGTTTCCAGTTTCTAGCTCAGACTCATGCCGAGGCAATCTCGCAACGCGACTCCATCGAGCGCCACCTCTCGGAGCTTGGGATGAGCGCAACCCCAACCGTCTTGCATTCCACCTTGAAGCTATGCATCTGGGGTTGGAAATTGACAAGTTGGGTCGCATACCCTTCGTGCGCCCGCTGAGTATCTTGCCGTAAATACTTGTAAGGCGAAAAGCTTGATCCATTTTTCCATTTAACGCGACCGCTTCTGGCTGCCTTCTCGCGAGTTGGCCGCCCTCGAGAGCAAGTGCCAATCTCTCTACTTCGCCAAGGCCCTTGCCCGCTTCTACCTCCGTGAGCTGTATGATGTGCTCAAGACTCGCGACTCTTGGTCCGGTTGTGTCAAGCTCATCACTTGCCAGCTCGAACGTGGCTTGCAATGGTTGATGAGCGTGCCCACCCAACACAACGGCCGCCCCCGTAACCGCCTTGTAAATCAGTTACTTGCCCGTGGATATTTCGTCGTACGGTTGGAGCGCCGTTCAGAATTAGCACCATGGGGCTTGGGGTTTTGGTACGACGATGATCGCTCTGCGCACATTACCCGGGAAGAACTTAAAGCCGTCCGTCTGGCTAACGAGTTCTTCTTACCTTCCTATGCTCCGCAACAGTACGTCACAGTCATCCGCTTGCACGAGGATAACCAAGCGGTTGTCGGAGCACTCACCAACAATCTCACTTCTCGTTCCCCGCGTCACATGATTGAGCTACGCAAAACATGGTGCCTCACGGACACGCACGGTGTTACATTGCTCGTGCGCTACATCCGTTCCGTGGCGAGTATCTGGGCCGGCCCTCTCAGTCACGAGATTGACTGCAACGATTGGCATTCCAACCCGCGTCGATTCGCCTCGCTCACTGCCAATATAAGTGGGGCGCCTGCACCAGTGACCGCTTCGCGACGTCCGAAATCGCCCTCTTGCCCCGCTACAACGCCCGTCGGCGTGACCCGCGGTGCGAGGCCGTCCCATTTATTGACGTCTTGCGCCTCTCTGATGTTGCGTGGCGCCACGAACGTAGCTAGTGCAACCCCCTCTAGACTTCAGTGGTGCCCAAGCCATCGTTATTGTTCCCTAGTGGTGACAAAAGTTTGGTACCCGTTGCTCTCGGAGATGTGCTCCGACGGGCGCTCATGAAAGCCGCGCCGCAACCTTTGGTTTCCTGGACGGAATGGCGACCGTCTTCCCTTTGGCGCGCCCCGTTGGCATGTCGTCGCCTTCTACATTCCCGCTCGTGCCCCCCGCCCGCAGCATGCCGCGCCCGGCATTCTCTATCTAGTCGCCAAACCAGACGTTCCTTGTGAAATAATCTTCGGAACTAGTTTATGTGGTTTCTCTTCATGTACGGGATAGACATGACGAGCTGCACGTAACGAGCGTGTGCGAGCGCATGTTGACGGGGGGCCGACAAGGATCACCACAACATGCCTTCACGGCGGCCGACCGGACCACTCTCCTTTGCTTGATGCGACACGCTCCATCGAGCGCCCCCCCCCCCCCTCTGTGGGTAGCGTTTGTTTGTTTGTGTTTGTGTTTTGTGTGTGTGTTTGTCGTTTGTTTGCGTGCAATTTCGAGAGTCTCGTCTCAAAATTTGTACCCAGACTACCTCACATTCTTTGGCACACCAAACGTTCGTTTTGAGATGTTGCATGCGGCTGGCGTGGCGGGATTTTGCGCCGATATATCGGCGCCGGTACGGCCATGACGGTACGGGACCCGGAATGCAGCCACGCTCCAGTCTTGCCGGGCAAGAAGAGATCCCGCGCGGAAAGGTTTACGATTACCTTGTCAGCTAGCTCGGAAGGTAGTTTGTGCCATTGTTTGCCCTGCCAATGCGGGTCGACAACGGGTGCTGCCGCCCCGCTCTGATGGATTTTGCGTATGGGCAGCATGCTCCGCGGCGGGTTGCACCAATTATTCACTTCTCGCCGCCATCAGTCCGTATCCGGTCAGTGCATTTGTCCACCGCCTCTCACCGCCGATCATGCCACCGCTCGTTGAAACGTGGGAGCCGGGAGTTGGGCATCGTGGCGAAGCGGTCCACCGTGTGCTGCCCCCATATGCCGCCCATGCAAGCGATAACCATGGGGTTGAGTCGCATGCCGTCTCTGTCCGTCGCCCGGGATAGCCGATCGGGCCAGACGTTCGAAGCGGACCGGATGTAGTGCGGCCGTATGCGGATAATGTCGTTGGCGTCCAACGCCTCCCAAATTGCGCAGGTCGTCCATCATTATAGCGGGCGAGCGGGAGGTGAAGTGACGGAGGACTTCCACTACTGCGTGGTTGTCCTTAAGCATGAGAACTAGATAGGCGGCCGCGAAGGAGTGGCAAGAAAGAGAGATCGGCGAGGAGAACCGCCTTTACCTCTTTGCATGAGCCGGAACTCGCCGCGGACCGTGTCGCTTATGAGGCCCATGTGTTCGCTCACAGGTACCGGCCGCCGGCTGCCCTTGTCGGAGTTCCGGCTCATGCCCAACCGGTCGAGCACCGCTGCCACGCGGTCGCGTAGCGCGAGCGCGCCGCTCGCTCCGACTCCGCGAAAAATGGAAGTCGTCTTTGTAGCGCGGCAGCCGCGCCCCCTTCCAGCGCGTTTTGCGGAGGTAGCGGCGTGTGGCCCGCTTGGGCAGAGTAGGGCGCGCCGGTGAGGGGCCAGCGGGGTCGGACGGCGCGGGCGGCTCCGGCGTGCGTAGGTGTCGGACGAGAACATCGGAGAGTTTGCAGAAATAGTAGCTACTGCAGCGCCAGCCCATGGGCAGCCGGTAGAGCGTCGTCCCGTGGTAGTCTGCCGTGAAGAAATAGCAGTCCGTCTAATTGTAGATGCCGAGGGTGTAGTAGGTGTCCGATGGGGTTGAAGAATACCATGCCATCGCTCTACTCGCCGGCCAGGTTCGTGAGATAATATAGTGTCTCATAGCTCAACTTGTCCTCCTTGCAATAGCGGTTTAGTGTCGTAATTCGATGATAAAGCGCCACTTGGTGGCGCTTGGCTTGGGCACGAGCAGGAAACGCGATACCCACCGTCGTGCGTGCCCTCTCTCGCACGCGCCGGTCTTGAGGAAACGCGGTAGGTCGCCGGCCATGGAGCTTAGTTGGTCCGGCGTCGCGTCTTGCATCGAGACGCCATGGTTGTAGGGTGGTGGTCGTTTGTTGTTGATGAAGGGGATACGGATTTCATGGCGGATCCATCCCAAAACTTGCTCGCTCACACCGATGTCGACCCACTCGGACGCTTGCCTCCGCACGTTGTGACGCATGTAGAGAGAAGCGGGGCTGAAGGACCCGGAGCCACGGGTCACACCATCATTGCTTCGGCGCGGCCGGCGGCTTCTTGGGCTTCTTGGGGTCAAGCTTGAGCTTGGAGTCGGGCTTGCCGGGCGTGACCTTGGCGAACGCTAATGCTCCGGTTGCGGGCTTGGCGCTCGCCATGGGAGAGACCTCGAGCATATATTGTCGATAAAGGCTCGGTGTAGCGCGTCGTAGTCGGAGGAGGCGACATGGGCCTTGGGCTTGAGAAAGCGGTCGTAGGCGAGGTTCGCGAAGACTCGGTCATCCGTTTCCGACATCTCCCCTCCGCCCTTGATGTGTCGGACGTAGGATAACCGGACACGGGTGCCTCCTCGATCGCGCCGTGGGCGCGGAACGAGAGCACTCACGTAAGATTGCGAGCGCCGCCGCTGTATATGGGTTCGCCGGAACTGCTTGAAGCGCTGCCATAATGTGTAATTGAATTCCATGCCGCGGTAGCGCAAGAGGCGTTAGCGGCGAGGCACGCGACGAAGCGGTATTCGTCGAGCGTTACGGCATGCTTCCGGGGGCGAGATGCCGGTATGTGTCGCAGGTGAGCGCGTAGTATACCTGCGGCTTCAGGAGGTGCTTTGGGGGTAGCTCCAGTCCCGGGGGGATGTGGGGACCCCACTGCTCGGTGTCGACGAAGTCGGGTGGGTGTGACTGCACGGGGCGTCGGGTCGGGGGCCAACGCTCGCCGAGAGTTTTCTGCGGCCGTAGCCGCTGCCATCGGTACGCCGCGCTCCTTGCTTGGGAGTATCGTTCCCACCCTCCGGCAACTCGGCAGTACCGGCGGGAACGGCATGCAAGGTTGAAGGTGCGGGAAGAGATGCGGCCAGCTATCTGGGCGGCTAGGCGAGTCGGAAGGTCGGCGGACGCTAGGCGCTTCGAAAGTCGCTCCTCTAGCTGCTCTACTCCGCATGATAGGCGGATTTCCAATTCGATTAGGTCCGTCGCGGCTGCAGCGCCATTCGGTATTCGGCCGACTTACCGGAAGCCTCGCTCGGCGTCGCGTGCCATCGTTCGGTCGACGTCGCTGCTCGAAAAGGGAAGGGGCAAGCTCTCTAGCTCGCAGTCGCATGGAGGGCTTCGTAAGCTGTCACCTCCCGAAGCTACTATAGCTACAGTAGCCGTTGCGCGAGCCTCGCATGGCGAGCGCGGAGTCAGAAGGAGGCTGTCTAGCCGGCGGAGGAGAGCCGCCATAAGGAAATAGCAGACGGAGCGACACGTCGTGCGTCGTCCTGCATAACGTCAGTAATGCGCCCGCGGCCTCAGCAATACTAGGGTTGGCAAACCTCAATATTTTCAGTATATTTTAAGCACATTTACCAGTTACCATACACACTAAGCGGCGCTTCGCGCCGGGGATTTGTGGAGGTGCCCCTACCTCTTGGGTTGAGCCTGGTGCGGGATGCGGGCCGCTTTTAGCCGGCTTGTAGTGTTGATCTTGTAATACTGTTGTTTCCGGGTAATAATGCTTTTAGCGTTAGATTTGTCAGTAATTTATTCCCAACCCACCGCTTAAAGTTGTATTACCCAAAAAAAAAAAAGAGCAGCACTACAATATCAGCAATACAGTACAAGCCGCCTACAGGCGGCCCGCATCCCGCACGAGGCCGCGCAGGTCGGGCCGGTCGTCAGGTCTACAGGGCGGGCACGGCGCGAATCGCCACGCCCGCCGCCTGTACCGGCACCGGACGCCGGACGCCGTCGTTCGACCGTCGCCCGTCCGTCGACGGACGCCGGGCCCCGGGTCGGCGGACTGCCCCCGCACCGCGGCGACCCCTTTTTACAGCATCATACTTGGACTACCGTATAAGTAAGGAATAGTCCCTGAATAGTCTCGCTTGCTGATTCAGCAGTAAAAACTCGCTGCAGTACCGCGTTATTTTGGCGTTTTAGACGAATATATGACGTGCCTGTACTAGAATACACGCGCATCCATTCAGAATCTTGCCGTACACGTACCAGTACCGTGAAATCAAACGAGCAAAAACCGAACGTATGACGGTTCATACGCGAAGCGCGTGTGTGACAGGACGGACGAAGGACATTCGTGATTTTTGCAGTATGTTTCCGGTATAATTCACGAGAGATTCGTCTTAGTCGCAGGATTTTAACGGACTGTGGTAGGAGTGCCTAGAAATCATACGAGCAAAAATCGAACGTATGACGGTTTATTCACGAAGACGCAGCACACGAGGACGGAGGACGGAGGACGCCAAAAAATCCGTGATAAAACCGTATTGCAACCGGTATCGATTCTCTCTTATTCCAGGCGATTTCGGACGCGGCTCTCCTTTTCCTCCTCTCAACCCAAGAGGTAGGGGAACTGCGGAGGATTCGAGTAATCCTAAAGTTGAGATACATCATGATTACATAAGGGATATACACACATCATGGATTACATAGTAAATTAGTAATCCTTAAGTTGAGATTCATTGTACATGCGGCATCTTAGTACATATATACACCATTGTTGCGGATCATACGAGAAACGAGAATTATTTATAATACTACTGCCAAACATGCACCGGTACATGTGCAAGTATTCGAGATTTACTACAGATACGGTACCGCCGACGGTCCGCCCGTTTCGGTACAGTACTGGTACCTTCTAGTCGTCGCTACAGGCATCTTCTCTACAGGTAGGTCGGTGCTGCCCTGGCGGTTCCCGCGCCTCTGGTGTCCCGGAGATGGGTTTCGTTCTGGATTTCTGTATGGATTTCTTGAATGTTGCAGCTAGCACGTGTAATCAGATCTCTATGGAGTTGCTGGTATTCTGTCGCGCAGTCCGCTCAGGCCTCAGGCCAGGGATCGCCGACATCCGCGATTAAATCCTTATCGGTCTTTCGAACGATCCACGAAGTGCCATCGACGGTATTCCTGGGGGTTTGAGACCCCTCGTGCGCTGGTACGAGTATTTCACAGACCCCCTTGCTCCGCTCACTACTATGGTACGTTTACCTGTACCAGTACCCGGGTAGTTAGCGATGATACTAGATTCGACAGATGCATCCGTGTAAAGTGCTGTGTCATGTCAGCTGCATTTCAAGCTTTATATACAGAAACTATCCACGGGACAAGTAGAATCTGCGGTAGCACGATACCCGCTACCGTTTGTTTGCTATTAATAATTGCATAATTTGAAATTATGCCGAATTATACTCCATTCCGGTCTTCGGGAGCGTAGCGAGGGAGTATTTTACGCAGTGGCAAAGCGCGTTATTACATATATAGCTGGGGCGTTTTCACACAGCTATGACATCGCTGCACTAGGTATATATGTCCAGGTGATATGTGTTTTCCTTATCTACATTATATAGCTGTTCTTTTATTACATCATATAGCGTGTTATTACAAGGCGGGGCAAGTGTGTTATATACTGATTGATTGGTCGGGTGTAAATCGTCGTATTGTTTCACACTCATTAACGGTACAGGTACCCGTATATCGTTAGCATACGGGTGCCGACGCAAGACCATCATTCAGCACGCTGCCAGGAAGAACGACCTGCCCTGCCTGCCAGAGCAGGTCGAATGAAGAACTTTACCAATATAGAACTACAGATCACATATAGAACTACAGCAGGTTTAAAAGTCGAGTCTAATTTTGCCAAAAGGTATAGCAGGCTTTGTTACATGGACGAGCCGATATTGCCCGGAAGGAAGCAAGGTTTTAGCGAAAACATGGAAATGGAGTCGGGGGCGGGGGGGGGGGGGGGGGGGGCAGGGGGGGCGCTGTGTGTAACACAGCGAAACTGGAAGATGGCAGGCTCAGCTGTTACGGCTGCGGTATTGATGCACCCGGCTCGCCCCGCGTGTCGGTCTGACCGGCTTTGGACGGAGCAGATATAGACGTGACGCACGGACGTACGGTGCAGGAGCTACCGCATGGCCGCCATCATCACCGGCTGCGACAGGCGCGGCGGTGTCCGAAGGCGGCTTGGCGCACGCCTCCGTCCATCTGTGTGTGTCGTAGAACCGAGTGCTCGAGACAGAGGCGCCACACGCGCGGCAACACATTCTCTTGGTCACCTCTTCCTGAATCCCCTCGGCGGGCGTCCAACCCTCCTCGCCGTTAGGAATACGGCGCTTGGAGTTGCGACGCCCCATGGCACATCACTACTCGGAGCCACCGGCTCGCAGCGGCGGGGTAGGGCTAGTCACTGGCGCTCCGGCGCTGCCGCGATGCAGCATGGTAAATTGCTCGCGGGACTTGCAGCAATTCAGCCGGTTTGAGACCTACAATACCGTTGGCCGTTCCGTCGTCACGGAGCTTGTGAGGGGTTAAAGTACAGTGTGGCGGAAGTCCCAACGATTACGAATAGCCGCGAGAGGCGCGATGTGGGTCCAATGTACTATGAGGATGGTACAACATGCTATTGGCAACATTTTACGGAAATCGGGTGAGCCGGCCACATCATTGCGACTACTGAGCTTAGCAGAAAAGTGGCGATTACACGGTATACATACACAGCGACTACACGCCCCTTCCGTGGGAAATCGCGATTACGGGCCATTACATTATAATTACGAGACAGTCCGGGAGGCTAGTGAAGCGTTCATGCATGGGAGGTGGACGGGTATCCTCACGGATTGCGCCGCCTATACTACATGGAAAGAAGACATGACATGGAAGTGATCGCAGTTGTCCCCAAAGTAGTCCTTCCATGCCGGGGGCGAGAGATAGAGGGAGGGGGGGGCTATACTGGTGGGGGGCATGCAATGAAGTGGCCGAGAGCCCGAGATCGCAGCAGCTGTCCCTCCGGCAAGTGCCACGTAGGTTCGCGAGCCGATACGTCCCGCCCGCGGCCACATGGGTTGACCGCCGGGAAGGCACCGCCAACGCCGGAGTTGAGCCGCGAACTCCCTTTCATTATCCATATTTCAACGCCCCCCGCCCGCTCCCCCCCCCCCCCCCCCCCGGCCAACACTATCACATCCCTCGGTTACCTCGTACGAAGCCGCGCCTACTCTTCGCGCACGCGGTCCCGGTACTACGATTTCCTTTGTGAGCAAGTAGGCAAATAGGCCGAGATAAGTATAGTGGCCGCGGAATCACTGCAACCTCCCCCCAACGCCCGGACACAGATCCAACTTGCACAACACTTCCCGCGGTACCCCATAGAATATTGGGAAACCGCCCGCATATAAGATCCGATATGCGGGTTGCACCGTTGGTACAATGTGCACCTGCGGCAACGCGGCGCGCACATCGCGCGGCCCATTGCCCATGCTCTAGCCTCTAGCAAGTCCACGATTGTCAACCACCGACACCGCGACCGCCCGTAGCGCCAGCAGTACCTATTCATGCGGCGATGGTGGGCGGGTCGCAACCGATACGGCCGCGCAGGCGGCATGCTGCGGGATCTCCGTGGGGACCCCGCAGCAACCGATATGAGCGCCGCCCCCAACATAGATATAACTTCGCACCGATGGTACATGCTCCGTCGGACAAACTAGGGGAAAACTTAAACTATTTATGCCTTATATTTTGACTAATCTGCCTTTCCATCCGAGCGGTTTTGGCCCTAAAGGCGTATGGTGTCAACAACGGCGAATCCGTGATGCTGGGGGTGGTCAATCGGGCGGCAGTCGCGAGGGTGAACCTCTTGGCCGCCGTCCCGAGACATACACGCGCTACGAGCCAGCCATGATCGCCATGTGTCCTCGAAGGGGGCAGGAGGTAGGGCTACGGGGTGACGAGCGGAAGCTGGTGGGCTTGTCGGCTGGATGGGGTAAGGTGTGCTAGCGGATGCATGATTTGCCGCCCGCAGTGCCGGGCGGGTACTTCGGGCGGCGCGACGCGGATCCCGCGGCGGAGGGGCGCGGCGCGCGCGGAAAAAGTATTCGTACCCTATTCGGATCGCGAAATGTCGTACGGGTTACCGCGGGAAGTGTTGCGTGTGTGTGTGTTGGGAGGGGGGGGGGGGGGGGGGCACCCCACACCCGATACAGCGTGTGACCGGACAAACATACAACACACACGTTCCGATGCAACGCGGAGCCGGCACTATTCACAGCGCTACCGAATGAATAGTTGTCGGAGTACCTGTCAAAACGCACTCGCATATCGGCGGCCTTTACCGTGGTCTCCTGAACAAGCATAACATCTACGTACGGATCGCTCGATCACCAGCGCGCCAACACCCTCCATCTAGAGAACAACCCATTAAGCGTCGCACGCACAAATGGGCGGGCATGGGAGGGAAGGGGAAGGGCCACATCACTTACCGCGGTAACCCGTACGATATTGGGAAAACTGCCCGAAAATTATATGCGGTTCGCGCCGTTGGTACAGTGTGCACCTGCGGTAGCGCGACGCTCTCATCGCGCGGCCCATTGCCCTCGCTCTAGCCTCTATCAAGCCCACGATTGTCAACCACCGACACCGCGACCGCCCGTAGCGCCAGGAGCACCTCTTTATGCGGCGATGGTGGGCGGGTCGCAACCGCTACGGCGCGCAGGGCTGGCGGCGTGCTGCACCATCTCCGTGGCGACCCCACAGCAACCGATATGAGCGCCGCCCCCACTACCATAAACTTCGCAACGATGGCACATGCTCGGTCGGACAAGCTAGGAAGTAACGTACAATGTTTCGGCCTTCTGTTTTGACTACGCTGCCTTTATATCCAACCGGTTTTGGTGCGACTGTCTCAACATGATAGTCACTGCAAGGACAAACAAAGGTGGTGTGCAGTGGTGTTGCAAAGGCGAGAGGCTACAGTGTTTTTCAGCATAGAACAATTGTTTAACACAACGCTTACCACATGGCAGCATTATACAGTACATATACCCGTAGTCACAGGTACACATTGTACTACTACTCACAGGTACTAACTCGTAGTATATCGTACTCGTATAATTGTCACATTGGGCCTAAAGGCGTATGGTGTCAGCAAGACGCGAATCTCTAATGGGGTGGTCAATCGGGCGGCAGTCGCGAGGTTGGACCTCTTGGCCGCTGTCCCGGGACATACATGCGCCTTGAGCCAGCCATGATCGCCATGTGTCCTCGAAGGAGGCAGGAGGTAGGGCTACGGGTTGAGCGGGAGCTGGTGGGCTTGACGAAGGTGTGCTAGTGGATGCATGATTCGCCACCCGCATTGCCGGGCGGGTACTTCGGGCGGCGACGCGGATCCCGCGGCGCAGGGGCGCGGCGCGTGCGGAAAAATATTCGTACCCTATTCGGATCGCGAAATGTCGTACGGGTTGCCGCGGGAAGTGAAGTGGCTAGGGGCGGTGGACAAGAGGGGAAGGCAAGCAGCGTGGCGATCCCAATACAAGCGATGTCCCCGCAAGTACCATCACCACCGGCATGCAAAACGTTGTAAAAGCTCGCGGACATGCGCGCCCTGCCCTCGGGTATAATACACATTAAGGCGCACTAGCTAGCCCATCCCACTGCAACATAAGATCGATCTTCGTAAAGGCCGAGGGCCAAACATTAAACGCCCGAACGACGCGGTTCCAAAAGGCAGGTAGAGGCGACGCTCCCCGCCACCCCCAACTACACACACGACGTTGGAACGCCCCCGAGTCCCCGACCAAGTGCCCAACCGTCCAGGGGCGGAACCCCGTCACTTCGACCGTTTGACGGCTGAACCCGGTGGCGCGCGGGAATATATATTGGGGCCATGTTGGGGCCAACCCTGCCGGAGCAACCGTTATGTAATACCAAGCGGGAAAACTCGGTAAGGCTGACAATATTACATTGCACCCTTGGTCATGTACCGTTTACGCTAGAATCTAGTCCCGCCTGACTTGCATGTCGCCGAAGTGGAACATATGTAGTTGGTGGAGTCCCCGCGGTGGGAGTATAGTATCACCGTCACTGACAACTTTGGGTTGTCAGAGTTTATCGGTAGCAAGGTAGGTTGCGTCAACACCCGAGGACTTAACTCCCTTAATTTTTTGGGCGGGGTCCTCCTTCCCTTCACGGCGCCCATGATTTAACGGGGAATGGGAAGTTTTCCACTTATGGCGTGTGGCCTTCCCTCACAACATTGCGTTTTTGTATCCGAAAAACAAAAACACATGTATCGCACTCCCGAAATGCTTTATTTGCTCCGCGGGATGCATGGGGCTTGCCCCAACCCGCATTACTCGAATGGGCCGACGCCCAAACGGGTAGGGCAGACCTTTCGTGGTCAACGCCGGGGATTTTGATGGCAATGATGGCAGTGACGGTGATTCAAGACGGTTGAAATAAAACCGTCCGTCACTGGCACCCAATTAGTCATGCGGAAATCATGCTTCGGGAACTTGCTTACTGATGATGACCATAACGGAGCGTCGCCTACTGGATCGCCTTCGTCGGAACTGGATCGCTGCCTAAACGACCATCGTAGGGAGGTACCTGAAGAGACCCTGATGGTTATTTCGCTGTTCACATGCAGTCCACTCCCGGGGGCGGGAAGAAACACTACAGGTAGCTAGTGTTTTTTTCCGCCCGGTTTTCCCGGTTTTTTCTGGTAGTGTACTAGCAGGTACAGCAGCAGTACCCGTAGTAAGTGCACGACGGTGCGCGCGAAGCGCGGCCGCCCCCGCCGTTCCATCTGCCTGTCAACCTCCCCGCCCCCCCCCCCCCCCCTACCGCGCCCCGAACCTACAAGTACAAAGCAGGAGACGCAAAGAAAAAAGGCGGGGCCAACAGGATCTTGCCAAGTGCGTACTCGCCCCTCATGCCAACCTGCAAGTGCGGTCACGGCGCGAGGGCGGTGGTGTGCGCCGATTGCGCGTGCGCCAAGGCCGGTGTGGCTTGCGGGCGCGACTGTCACTGCGCCGTCGCCGGCGTCACGTGCGTCAACCCATTCGGTAGCGTAGGCAGGCTCACCCCGCCCCCGCAGCTACCGACTTGCCGATGCGGGACCGGGGAGAAGCGGACGCGCGTCTGCGTGGATTGCGTATGCGCGCGGGAGCGGCGCGCTTGTGGCCCCGCCTGTGTATGCTGCAATGTGATGGCTGAAGTCACCTGCTGCAACCCGTTCAACCAGCGGGCTTCCACCCAGCAGGTGCGTTCAGCCGCCATCGGGCCTCCCCTCACCGCGCGAATGTACTATGATATTAACATACTTCAGTGCGCTGGGCAGCACGGCACATGTCATAGCTGACGAAACATAGACATACGTGGGGATGATAAGACCAACAACCAGATGTTCCATTCCTGCGGGCTTACACAGGGTGGCATGAAGGTGTCTGCCGTACGTACACTTAGTCGCCACCTGGCCTCAATCCACCCGCGCCCCTCTCGAGCTGTAATGGTGGCACGGCCCCGCTGGCGCGCAGGTGATGGTGGCCCACCGGCCGCCGGCCGCCCAGGCAGTCGTGCCAGTCGCTACGCCATTGGCGCCCACTGACGCCATCCAGGCCGACCTCCGCCACGACTTTGACGCGCTGGTCATGCTGATGACCGCGAGCCGCGACTCGCTTGCGTTCGGCACCGCCAACCAGGGCGTCTACGCGCAGGTGCACCGCATGCTGTTCAGCGGCGTAGAGAAGGTTGCCCCCCTCCCCCGGCACCCTGTGGCTGTGCGGCGGAGGGGTCATGCAGCAGCATAGCACGGTGCGATGACACGATGCCCCGGCCGTGCCCCTCGTGCGACCACAGGTGCTGCACGTAGGCCGGCACCCCATAAGCGGCTGGCCGCTGCTGCAGTGCAACGAGGGCGCGCCGGGGCTGCAGCACATGCTAGGCACGCTGCTGCACAAGGCCGAGCTGCGCGCGCTGCGGCTGGAGAACCCCGGCGCGATGCAGTGGCGCATCAACCCGGGGGTGGAGGAGCCGCAGCTGCGTGACTTCTTCACGCAGCTGCATGAGCGCGTCAAGCCGGTGTGAATCCGGGCCTGCAGCGGGGTGGGGGCAGGCCGCGGCAGGCTGGCGCTGGGTGGTGGGGGATGGCTCTCGCGCGTTAAAAGAAGGCGGCGCCTGATGCTGCGCCACAAAGGACCCCCCCCCCCCCCCCCCCCCATACACTCACTCCGTGTCAGGCACGTCCGACAGCGGCATCTTGACGACCGCCGACAGGATGGGCACGCTGCTGTCGCTGTTGATCATCACGATGCGCAGGTCGTCCGTGTACTGCGCGGCGGGGTCCTTGCACTCCAGCTCCACCTCGAAGCTGTACTCGAGATGCGGCACCAGCAGCGGCACCATGATCTGCTCGGCGCGCGCACCCCGTGTCAGCTCCGCCGCAGCCGCCACCGTGTGCTCTAGAGCGTGGTAAACCAAACCCTTACCAAGGCAGATGTCTGCAGTGCTCGCTTGGGCCCACTTCCCCTCTCCGCCCGCCGGGTCCACCAGGGGGGGAAGGGGGGGGGGGGGGGGGTAGCGCGTCGCACCTGGTTGCGCTGTGCCCAGTACAGCTTCTCGTTGTACGTGAGCATGATGGGCATGTTGAGGACGGGCTTGCTGCCGGTGTTTTGGATCTTCATCTTGAGCACAAATATGGGTCCCAGCCCGCTGACGTCGGCCTGGGTGGGAGGGGGTGTGCTCAGCGTCCTGGTGTGCGGAGTGGTGCGAGGGCAAAGCGGGAAAGGTGGAGGGATTTTGGGGTCCCACACTGCGGGGGGGGGGGGGGGGGGGGGGCACCTTTAGTCGCAGGGAGGCGCCGGTGGTGTATGAGATGGTGCCTTGCCCATCGGTCAGCACCTGACGCCCGGCAAACATTCAGCCGCTGCTTCCTTGCCAACCCGTCACGAGCGACTTCGATCCGACAGCGCTAGGAGAGGGTCGCAGGCCTGTGGCAGAAGGCGCCGAGGTATTGGAGCGCAATCCACCGCACCCGCCGCGCGCACCTTCACATACGCACGCGCCGTGCTGAGCCGCAGCTTGCAGAGGTCCCGCTGGAAGATGCGGTGCATGTCGATCGCCTGGTCGCGCTCCCGCTGCGTCTGCTCCACGTACTGCTTGGTCTTTTTTGGGATATTGAGCGGGATGTCCTGCTCCGCGGGCGGCCCCAGCGCGCCGCCTGATACGTCCAGCTTTGCGCTGCGTGGTAGGATCTGGCACGCGGATGCGGGTTGCGCGTTGGCTGGGGCCCGGCGAAGGGGGGCGATCCGCGGAGAGGGTGCCGGGATGCGGACGGGGAGGGGGGGGGGGGGGGGGGGGGGGCACCTTGATGTCGAGCGCCCCGTTCTTCAGAAAGCTGATTAGTGTGTTGTCTTCCCGCCCATAGCGCCCAAAGTGGAGCACCCGCACAGGGCTGGGGACGTTGTGCACCGCCACGAGGTGCTTCTCGTTGTACAGGCGCACCTCACCTGGACCCCGCGCAAGCAGGCAAGCAGGGGCCGAGTGAGGCAGGCAAAGGGCCGCCGGGCGGGGAGGGGGGGGGGGGGGGGGGGCAGGCAGGCGGCGCACCGTTGCCCAGCGCGGCCGCGTAGATTGTCTGCGCCCTCTGCCCGGTGTTGACCGCCTCCAGTGCAACGAGCGCCGCGGGCAGGTAGACGCTGTACGTCTTCTTGCCCTGGCGGTGCCAATGCCCAGCAGGGGCGGTCAAACGTGGAAATCCGTCCCCTAGCTTAACAACAACAAGACAGTGATAGTCATTTTAAGCAACCGTGGCGGCTGCGTCCGCCCACCTTCATCTGGTACTGGTGGATGGTGTTGCTCATGCAGCCGATGATAAAGGTCTTGGCGTTGCGCAGCAGCCCCACGCACGGCGCCTCCAGCTCGATCACCACGCTCTGCAGCTCCCCGTTCTTCAGCTGGTAAATCTGTCGACGCCCCCGCGCTCGGCTCAGCCCCCGCACGCTCTCTCTTGCCGCTCTTCCCCCCCCCCCCCCCCTCCTCCCCCCCCCCCCCCCCCCATCCACCGCCCGGCTCCCACCTTGCCGTCCCGGCATGCCACGGCGGTGCGCCACTCCACGTCTAGCACGCCCGTGTTGACCATGTGCGTGGGGATGCTCCCTCTGCAGGCAACCGCACCGCCTTGCTGCGTCACACCCCAGCCACCTCCGGCCCCGCCCAGCCCAGCTCCGCCCACAGAGGGAGACCCAGGCAATGGGCAGCGCTCACCGTCCCAGCGCGATCGTCTTGGCGACCGCGGTGCCGGTGGGGTTCAGCAGCAGCAGTTTGCCGCTCTCTGTGCCCACCATCAGGCATGACACCGAGTCCGGCTCCTCGTGGCTCTTGTTCACCGTGCCCAGCACAGCGACGCTGCTGCTGCTCGTCAGCGGCTGCCCCTTGTAGTGCACCACAAAGTCCTCACGGGCCCCGGGGTCCTGGAAGATGAAGTCCGAGCTGCGCTGCGTGAGGGTCACGCCGCCATCGCGCAGCGCGATGAGCTGGTTCTGCGACTCCGCGGCGTCCCCGCCCGCTGCAAGGTTGCCCCAGACGGTCTCCTCCTCGGGGTGGATGTCCTCTGGCGGCAGCACAAACTTGTAGTAGGGCCGCAGGTTGCGGTAGATGTACACGTGGCTGCCCGACGCCACCGCCAGCGCGGGCAGCTCCATGTCCTGCGACGCACACGGGGATGGGAGCCCATCAGGACACACCCCGAAGCCTCACAGCTGGGCCCGGTAGGAAGACAGAGTAGGTGGGTTCCTCACCTTCCCGCTCCCGACAGGTGAGGAGACGAAGCTGACTATCGCGATGGGCGTCTCCAACAGTGTGTGCTCCGCCTTTCTCTCCGTCCCCTTCCAAACCTGACAGGGAGGCAGCGGTAGGCGTGACCCCACGACCGGGCGGCGCCGCCGCCACAGCAGCAGCCGCATGGCCAGCAAGTCGCCCCGTACCTTCAGCGTCTTGTCAAAGCCAGCCACGACGAGGCGCCAGTCGCCATCGCCAAACAGGTTGGCCGTCGTGATGCAGTTGCCGAACGCCTTGACGCCCGCCACCGGGTCGTGCCACGCGTCCAGCCACAGCTTCTGCAGCGGCTCCACCTCCTTGCCATCACTGAGCGACAGGTTCTTGGCGGTGTCCGTCAGCCGCGCGGCCGCCTCCTTCAGGGAGGGCCCGTCCAGACCTCTGCTGCCCGCGCCGCCGATGGCCTCCACGCCGTCGCCCATCTGCGCCTCACTACGAGCGACGGAGCGGAGTCCGCCCAGGCTGCGTGTGGCCGAGCTAAGGCGTTTGTGAGGGGAGGTGGGGACAGCGGCCCGCTACTGCCCACGCTGCTCAGTCCAGGCCCGCTTGAGGAGAGTCCCACGACTGCAGCCGGTGTAGTGCCTACGAGTACCCGCTGGCACTCGCACAACGGGGCGCGCCGCGTCCCTTCGTCCTAAGCAGCGTGCTAGGGATGCAAACAAGACGTCGCAACGCCGTCAGCAGGGAGACTGGCGGGCAGGCAGCATACGACTGAGAATGTGCAGCGCAACCTACAAGTATCGTGCGTCTGACAAGCAGTCTCTGCGACAGGTACGACGAGTAAGGATTACCTGTAGCGCGACTCCCAGCGACTGCGAAAAGGATTTAGCTATCAGGCGGCATGTCCCATCAGCAAGCGTGCAGGCGGCCGGCAGCAGCGAGTAACGACAAATTTAGTGTAACAAAACCCATATATATGACAAAAAAAACCATCAGCAGGCTGAGCAGCAGCAGGCTGATGACTTTTCTTACACCAGAGCTTGAATTAACACATGCGTCCAGAATAAAGCAGAAATAAAAGCAATTGTGAAAGGTTGCCAGCAAAATTGATACATAAGCCTGAAATGAAGGGTCAAGCAGGAGGCCAGGGAGCCAAGAACCAAGGAAGAGCCAAGGGAACCAGGAAGTCACCAAGTTGCCAAGGAACCAAAGGGTCCAGGGAAACACTGAAAGCCAAGGAACCACCAAGCTAGACAAAATCGAAAGGGAAACAGGCATGGCGCACCCGCAAGTACTTTAATTCCGATACGTTGCGGTTGAGAGCACCACCCGGGCGGGGTACCCGATATACAACCGGACGACCACGATAACATTACCGCACCATTTCGCGGCTGTCGAGGGGTGTCTCACGGGTGTAGCACGGCACTGCGGCAGTTGCTTAACTATCTACTGTCACATCTCCTCGCAACACCACCTCTCACATCAGCCCCAGTCTTGCCAACACCGCCGTGGAGTTGCCGACAATGTACGGACACAACCACTGCACCAAAAGTAAGTTGCCCGTGCGCCGGTTGCCTTGGCGTTTCGTTGTCTCCTTCTCTCGCACCGGCCTAGAATAACTTGGCGCGCTTGGGTGCTATGGGGCCATTTTCCTTGTTGTTTCTTGGCATTCGCCCGCCATGCCGGCGGAACGCAATCGCGGGGGGCATCCAACAAGAAGCATCCCAGCGCGATCTCTCGGCCCCCACACCTAGCCATAACCCATATGGAGGATAACTATCGGGTTTTAGTGAAGGTGTCGCAGCGGGGGGGGGGGGGGGGGAGGGGGGGGGGGGGGGGGGTCCGTCCATCGGGTTATCGAATCGACGGCACCTTGCGGCCGCCACGCAGAGAGCCGCCATTGCCAGATTCGACCCCCGCGGCAGCTTAGCGTGGTCAGACATCGCACCGGCACTCAGGTCAGGGAACCGTCCACATGGTTGTTATGTACACAGTACGGCACCCTCGGTGCATGTGTGGTCGCCCGCCACCGCGATGCCGCCCCAGTTGAGCTGGCGCGACTTTGTAGTAAGTTGGCGGGCATTTTGCGCTATCCCTCACCAACTTCTCGCCACAAGAATCGATGGGGCACCCATCTGCGGGGGTCTTCGTAGCCACCGAAGGGCTCTATAGCTAGCCATAACCCATTTGGAGGATGACTATCGGATTTTAGTGGGTGTGCTGTCCCCCGGGGGGGGGGGGGGACAAGCTTGGTCTCGCATGTCGTGGGGCCGAGGAGGCGGTTTGACGTCTCCGCTACGCACTACATTCGACCCCCGCGGCAGCTTAGCGTGGTCATGCATTGCATCGGCACTCAGGTCAGGCAACCGTCTACATGCGTGTTATGTACACAGTACGGCACCCTCTCGCCGAGCGGGAGCCTATGTGGCCGCCCGCCGTCGCGATGCCGCCCCAATGCAGCTGGCGCGATTGTGTAGTAGGCGGGTATTCTGGGCACTCGCTTACCGACCTCTAAGAATAGGAATCGATGGGGCAACCATGTGCGGCGGTCTCCGTAGCCACCGAAGGGCTCTAGAGCTAGCCATAACCCATATGGAGGATAATTATCGGGTTTTAGTGGGTGTACTGTCCGGCATGGGACAATCTTGGTCTCGCCGGTAGCGTACGTCGCTCGGACTGGTGATGAGCGGGGCCACATTGGGGCTAAGTCGTTACAACCCTACATGTCAGCAAACAACACGGTCGTTCATCTTCGAGCTGCACAACATCGACCCCATCGTTAAGGAGTAAGGACAGCTTGTACCTCATCGCCGCGCGTCGTGGCATGCTACTGAGGCAACGCCGCATGGAGGCTGCCCCTTTGCGAGTCCCGTTGCATTTGACGTCGCTTACAACTTCGTCGTCAAGCGGGCCGAGTTTATTGTTTCTGCTCATCTCCCCCAACAAAATACCAATACGACTTCCGAGCCCTTATGGCCTCGGCTGTCAACCTCATGTTCTTTGCCATGGGACATACTGGCGTGTCCCGCCGAGTGCGGGACATGCATGTCGACACCTACAACATTACTCTGCAGGTGTACCGAGAGTAGGCGCGTGCCGGACGGCGCGGCCCCGACGATCTGCGTGTGCTACTCCTTCCAATTTCGGAGCACCCACGCGTCGCGCGTCGTCTCTTGCACCATCACTTCATCGACACCGTACAGTCTGGCCCCTGGTCCATGCTGCCTTGGCCGAGACAAACTTCTTGGCGGTCACCCCGAGCGAGCAGTCCAAAACTTGGACTGCCGCTATAATGTCGGACTGGCTCTTTGCGACCGTTCGTCTCGTCAGTCGGAGCTGCCCCTCCTGCCGGGACTTCCTGAAGCTCGCACAGCCTTCGGAAGGGTGCAGCCTCTGCCGCTAACGCCATCGGAGTTCCGCTGTCTCACATTCGCCACCAAGGCGGCTGGGTCACGAACTCCGACGTCGTTTTGGACTACATCGACCCCAACGTAGTCCTCTCGTCACATGGCGCGTGGTTCTTCTGCTTCGGTCACATCGCGCCCCTTCGCCACTTCCAAGTGCAACAATACTCCGCATCGATGGCCTTCCCGGTGCGCCATTCGTGACTTGGCGCTACTAACCCTTTCCTCGTCAATCCACCGCTCTCTCCGTTCGCTCATCACTGGCAAAGCCAGACTCAACTTTGAAATGACCTAAACTGGTTTATGGGCTTTCTCCTTTCCTAACCGCTTTTCCGGCTACCGTTGCCGCCAATCAACTGGTACGTACGGGTTACTTGTTCACCCGACGTCGCGCCCTTTTTGGTGCAGCACGAGTAGACCTAAATAAAAGCAGCCGTAGCAGCTGAGTCTGCCATCTTCCATCTTTCATCAACCGTAGCAGCTGAGTCTGCCAGTTTCGGTGTGTTGCTCACAGTGCTCCGCCCCCCCCCCCCCCCCCCCCCCCCCACCCTTGACTCCGTTTTCCCTACACGTTTTCATTACAAAATCTTCGTCCTGACACTTTCGGCTATTGTCCTTGTAAAAATGCATGCGCAACATTTTGGCACAATTATACTCAACTTTGAAATACATCAGACCAGGATCAGACCTCTTGTCTTTACCTTTTTGGTTACAGGGAGAGCGTCCGGAGAATGCACGCAAAGTACTGGGGGAGGAAAAAGCCTACATTTAAGCAGAACCTCTTGTGGCTGGCCCGTAGCTGGATTTTCTTCTGGATTTCTGAATGGATTTCTTGAATTTTGCAGCTAGCACATGTAATAATCACATCAGACTGACACATTATTATTATTCGCGAGCGCGAAGCGAAACGGCGCGGTACTCGTCATCGACGTCCCGCCCGACGGCGTGTACCTCGTCTACCAACGACGGAGCTCAGTGCCTGCTACTCTATCTTCGCCCAGTCTCGCCCGCGCCTCCCTCCCTGCAGAGTTCATCGTCATCCGCGACCGGATCCTGCCAGTATAACGCGCTGCGCCGGTCATATGGCCCGACACGCGCCCGCGGCGGCACTGCTGCTGGGCGCGCTGCTGGTTGGGCTGTGTACGTTCGTGGGGGCGCGCAATAAGGAGGGCCCGAAGCTGGCGGGGCCGCCGCTGTGCGACCTCTGCCAGGACAACTGGCTCTTCATCCTCGCGGCGGGCGGGCGCACCGGCAGCACCACCGCCATGAACATGTTTGACGCGCTGCCGGGGTTCGAGATCGCGGGCGAGCACAACGGGATCCTGCTGAACGAGATGCACCAGTACCACGTGCGCCCCCTCGCAGTTCATCGACCGATATCCCAATTTTGGAGCCGCAATGAGACTCCGGACCCAATTAGCAGAAAGAAATGATGTTGCAGCGCCAACAAGTTGGCCACTCGCTCGCGGGACAGGCACTCGAATCACTCGCCCGAGAAGGCATTTACCCAACAAGGACACGGTGACCCTTGAACTAGCTGCAGCTCCGTGTCTCTCTCTCTCTCTCTCTCCCTCTCTCTCTCTCTCTCTCTCTCTCTCACACACACACACTCGCACACACGCGCACCGATAACCCCGCTCGATCCCGCCGCAGTCCTAGCTCAGCTGGCCGTAGGCTGCCATGGCGAGTGTCGTGGTGCGCCCAGGCACTGGGCGGGCTGAGGCGCGCTATCGTGCCGCAGGCAGAGTGTCTGGTGATTCCCCGCAAGGATCGCATCCGTTATCATTCCGAGCATCGTCGATACTCCTGTGTTCCCGTGATGGTAGCTTTACTTGACTTGTGATATAAAGTTTCTTGGGGAGTATATGCCATGGTCGCTTGTCGAAACAGCATCATCACCATGTAGTCCAGCTTGAGCTATCAGTCATGCGATGCAACTTGAGCTCTCAGCCTGAGAATTCGCTGCCGCCGCACACTGATGTAGGAGCTGGAGCGCATGGACGCGGACCTCGGCTCCGCCTGGAAGCACCGCCCGATGGACCGGCACGCGCTGCGCTGTGCGCTGCAGCAGAAGATGCGCGCGGTGGTGCTGGGTAGCGGAGCCGGCCTGCGGCGGGGCGAGGGCGGCCCCGTGGTGCTGGGCTTCAAGGAGATCCGGTACACCAACATGCCTTCCCTGCACTTCATCGCCGCCGCCTTTCCGTGCGCGCGCTTTGTGTTCCCACACCGCGCGCGCCCGCTCGCGGAGCAGCACTGGGCGGAGGGCTTCGGCCCGGATTACGCGGAGGAGTGGGTGCGGGCGGGGCGCATCGTGTCGCGCGTGCACGAGACGTTCTCCAACACCACGGCGCTGCTGGCGGTGGAGGGCCTCACCCACGAGGAGTACAACGCCATCCTGGCCGACACGCTGGGCGTGGCGGGATGCCGCTTCAACGCCGTCCTGCACGACAACGCCGACGTGCGCCCCCCCCCCCCCCCCCCCCCCCCACCCCACCACATGTCCCCATTAGTGCGAGACCCCTGCCCCAATCCACATCTCATGCAGCTATTTTGCAAGACAGGGTGTTACCTCGACGCGATGCTGCTGGCTGGTCTGCGGGAGGATCCACCCAACGGACTTCCTGCTCATCACTTTTGTGGCAGGGTGTATCTTGGGGATTGGGTGAGTTTTTTTTTGGGGGGGAGGGGGGGGGCAGCCCACCGTGTGGCTGGCGGAATCTGAGCGGCGCGTTTTGGCGGCGGCTCCGCAGCACGGCTACACCATGGCGAGGGAGGGCCACCACAAGGTGCTCACCGGGCGGTGCGACCTGTCCCGCGTGGACTTCCACCTGAGGCCCGAGGTGCTGACGGCGAACCAGCGCAGCTGGGACGCCCTCCTCGCGGAAGCCACGCATGGGCTGGGGGCGATGGGCAGGTAGGCAGGCCGCTCCGCCGCCCTCCAGCTGGTGGCGCGAGTGGAGCGGCGTGCCCCTTGGCAGGCCGGAATCCATCTGGGCTGGCGGAGATGGGGAGCGGGGACAGAGGCGGAGAGGGTGGCTTGGTTCACCGCATGTAAATATGCCATGCCGGCCACGAAGGCCGGCCCCAAACGACTGGCGCGTGCTCCGCCTACGGTGCTGGTGCGCCTATGTGATCCCTGGCCTGAGTGTAAGCCGCACGTACGGGATGCACTCAAGCTATGCAGTTGTTCCATGATACGTGCGTAGTTAACTCCTCGTCATGCCTAGTGCCTCGTCCGGATATGTTGTATGCCATATATACAACACGAGTATTCAACACGGGTCGCGTCAGCATAGCTAATTTATATTACAGGCTACGAATACAACTCGCGCCGCGCTCCTAAGAGTCGCATCGCCCTCTAAGATGCTTCACACCACCAGCATCACACCACCGGTTTTGGCCAGGGCACTGCGGAGGAGCACCCAATGCCGGGCAGCTGACCAGGAAAGGAAAGTCTTGTACTGTCGGGTTTGGTAACGGGGAGGGTTGATCGGCTGCGGCCTAGTCCATGCGGCGGTGGACCCCGTACGCCGCGAGCTCCTGGGCGGTCATGTGGCGGTGGCGGCCCCAGCACGCGACGCGCTTGCGCCCCTTGCTCGGCATGCACCAAGGTATGTCACACTCCGGGCATACGTACGAGGTCCAGCCCACCTTGTCGTCGCCAACACGGCACATAGTGCAGCGGGCGGACTTGGGGGCGTTGTCGTTGCCGGGGCGTTTGCCGAGGTGCAGGATGCTGTGTGCCAACGGTGGCGGCTCGGTGGATGCCGTTGTCCCACCTGATGCGGAGTGTGTTGTTTGCGACAGACTCCATGACTTCACCAAACTGCTTGGCCCTCTGTTGGCGTAATCTGCCGGGGGCAGGGGCTTGATACGGCCCACGACGGGCGGCCACACGGCTTTTGAGCCGGATGGGTTCTCTCAGGGTGACTCGGTGGATTAGGAATGGTGGCCGCATTGCACTGACCGAACTGCCGACCCGACCGGTCCCGGACCAACTCAGTTATCCTATTTGGGGCCCTCTGGACCTCCCCTGACGCCCTGGTGGTCATCATGACGTTTCTGCCTATATTATTGGGCCCCTACTTTCTGTACTATATGTGCAACATTTATTGTATATATACAACACATCCGGATGAGGCTCTAGCGCACAGCGCAGTTTTATTGCGTGGGGGTTTGCGCGCGTGAGGTGACACAAAAATCCAGTTTATGCGTTGAAGAGCTGGCTTGAAGATATTCACCGGGTCAATTATTAGACTACGGGCCATAATTTGGGCCCTTAGGGAAAACTTCATCCGTTTTTTCAATGCGCTGGAGCAATTGTATAGGACCACGTACCCCTACCTACATAGCTTGCATACGGTGGGTCATTAAGATTCCCCGAGGACCTCCCATGGGTCGCGATAGCATCGTCACGCGTCGTCGTGCTCATATTTGGCAGATTTGGCCTCCCTTTGCAGGTACCTGAGTACCCGGATACTGGTGTGAATTACAAAAAGGGCAGTTCCCCAGAATTAGAAAATCAACACAGCAAGCCGCCTAAAAGCGGCCCGCATCCCGCATGACACGGGATGGATGAGTGATACGCGCACGGTTCAGAGTCCGGGCCACGCGAGCACGTGTGTGTGTGGGTGATCCTCGGACGTGCTGTGCAGCTTCAGCAACGGGATGGGAGAGGAATCTGCGCCGTCTGATGAGGCAGCGAGCACGCTCTCGAGCGGCCACCAAGCTCAGGACCCCGAGGAAATCTCTTGCGAGCAAGGCCTCCTGGTGAGCCCGGGTGATGCACCGAGTGCCCCGCGATGAGAGGGCACCCCGGTCCGCAGCCAAGCATGCGATACCACGCACTGTGCGGTGCACCCCCTTGCTCACCTCACCCACTGTGCCGAAGACCATGCCCGTGTACTCCGACATATCCAGGATGTCTCGAAGAGGACCCTTGTGTCCGGGCTCTGTGTTGTGCCACGCCGCGTCCCGCGCAGCCAACCCCCGTTGTATGTCGCCCAACAGGGAGCGCTCAAACCGATCCACAGCTGTGGCCCGGAGCACTGAAGTGTACTTGACCCCGTACCGCATAGTCTTGAACTCTAGCAGCGTGGACTTCAAGCTCCGGGGATCATAGCTCCCGGTCACGACGTTGAACGCCGGAAGGGAGAGCTCTGCGTCCGGCACTAGGTCCTTGAGTTCATCCCGGGGTACGGTGTTGCCGAGAGGCACTGCCTGCTGGAACAAGTCATCCACCTCCCGCCGTACCGCGATACCTAGGTCGTGAACACAGTGATCGCGGAAGGCATCTGCGATAGCGTCGTGCTGTACACGCCAGTGAGCGTCTCCAGGCGCCGGGAGGTTCATGAGCGCGTCGCCGTATAGATCAACAATGACGGGGTTGTGCTCCGTCGAGGGCAGAATAATCTGGCACCCAACCACCGGGGCCAAGCACGGGCTAGGCAGAAAGAAGTACCCGGCAGCGACCTCCCGCAGCTCATGCGGAGTCATGGCTGTCCGCGCGGTGGGGATGGCCACTGTCCACATGCCTGACGCCGCGTCGAGCTGGTTGAACAAGATCCGTTCCCTACATGTGGCAGGGAGAGCGCACACCTCATTTCGAAGCCGAGAGTTGTTGGCCTGGTCTAGAAATGCCGTCAGCTCCTTTTGCGAGCCCGACGCAGCCTCCACTTCCCGCTCTATCTGGCGTGCATCTGCGTCGCCGAGATGGCCAGCAGTAGCCGCTTGGAGGCGGCCCCACGCCTCGCGCATCTCCGCGGCGTAGCTGTCCGACCCATGAGCATCGTTGAGGAAGTGGTCATACTGGCGGGCGGAAGAATTTGCGTTGAAGCTGCCTCGGCCAAGTACGGACCCGAGCTGTGGGTCGAAGAAACCAGGGGTGGGGGTGTTGGTGCCGGAGTTCTTAGTCAGGAACCTTGGGAGGATGGCGTTCATGCAGCCGATGAAGGCGGCATCACGAACGGTAGCCATGCGGCGGATGCCAGCTCCCTTCAATCGAGTGGGGAGGTGAAGCCTGCTGCGCGCCCTGGCCACTGCATCCTCGCTCAAGGTAGCCACCTCCGCTGCCATGGGGTCGGGATCGTGCAAAAGCTCCGCCAAGAAATCGGTGACCACCGGATTGGTGTCGGTGCCGTACGTGGAGGGATCAAAAGAGACCCCTAGCACCCGTTCGACCGCCGCGAGGATGGTGGCATCCACCGCCTCCGCAAAGGCCTCCACCTCGGACGGAAGACAATTGCGGAGCCAATACCCCGCCTTGTGTTGCATGCAATGCTTGAGCAGGGCCCATGCGTGGTGATGCAAGGCGTGGGTGTACCGACGGCTGGGTTTGGCAGACAGAAGCTTGCTCAGGCTAGCGTCCACCTCCTGTCGTAGCTCCTCCGCCTTGCCGCGCATGTACGCATGCACATACTCTGGCGATCCGAGCGGCACGTTGAGGACCGCGATGCCGTGATGGCCATCTAGCTCTGGCCACTCGATGTCGGCCGGAGCCTCACGCCGCGCCGCCTCCATGTCTGCGTTGTACGCCTGCATCTTGTCGAAGCGCACCTCAAGCCCCACGGACGCCTTGATGGACGTGCGGAAGGCGTGAAGAGCCGGCCAAACGTGCTCCGGAAGGCCCACCAAAATTCCATCGTCGGCGTTGAAGCGCGCCGCCCCGTCATTGACCTCCAACGTGGTATCACAATGCTGCACCTCGGGGTGAATCGCGACGCAAAAGGAAGTCGTGGCCAAAGGTGCGCCCTGTTGCACGCCGTCCTCCGACCGCAGAGGGGCGGACCGGTCGTCCACGACCAGATACGAGTCCGTGGAGAGGGAGGCTAGGAGCGCAGGGATGACAGGGTGTAGTGGAGAGCAATCGATGTGGCGCTGGATGATGGTGCGGCGCCATGCTTCGTTGTAAGCGTTGCGAAGGTCTGTGTGGACGATGACGGCACGTGGGCCAAGCTTCTCGGCGATGAGCCGGACGCCGTGGATGAGCACAGAGTCGCCCGCGGGAATGCCAACGCCGAGCTGAGATGGAGCGAGCACCGACACGTATGCCTCCTTCATGTTGTCAACCACTGCCCGCTCCGCTGCGCGCCGCTCCGCCTCCCCGACTGCCACAGGCCGCACGTCCGGGGCCCTCCCCTCGCCTAGCTTCTTGACAGGTGCCACGAGCCTAGCAGAGGCGAAGAGCCGGTTGAACCACCCGGGCAGGCGTCCTTGGAGATACATGGAGGCAACCTCCGACATGGCGCGGACTGCCGCGGGCCCGGACGCCGGGGCGTATTCGCCCACCAAGCAGCGGAGATACTCGTTGCGCATGCCTGAGGGCCCCGCCGCCACGTGCTGCTTGAGTTGCTGGTACGGCACGCGCATGTCCACCGTCAGGGCGGCCTCGTCCACCGGAATGTCATACGCGGCGTCTGGGATCGGGTGGCTACGGGACGGGTGCTTGTCGCGCAGCTGGGCGAGGATAGCAGGATCGGACAAGTCGCCCATACCCTTAGAAGATAGTCGGCCCGCCGCTCGGGAGAGCTCTCCGTCCTCCACCAACGCCACAACGGTGTCCGCGGTGCCCACGAGCAGCGCCGCAAAGAGATCGGCGTCCGTCCGACGCTGGCGGGCATGTCCGGCGTAGAACGCCTCAGTGCGCGCGTCGTCCCATGAGCGCACGAGCTCGGTCATGCGCCTCTCCGCGAAAGCGCGGAAGCGCCACGCCAAGGATTGTAGCCGCCGCCGTCCGCCTCGGCTCGGGGCCCTCTGGCGGCGTGGGGGCCCTACCTGAGTACCAGTGGGGGTGGATCACTATTCGCAGTGTCCACATCGCCCCGCCGTCGCCCGCGCCGCAGGCAGCTCTCGCCCCCGCCCGGCTGGCGTGCACACGAGCAAGCTCAGTGGCGGAGCGGTATGTTTAGGGAAGCGGCAGTAGGGGTTAGGGTTAGGTCGGGAGAAGTGTGGGGGAGGATGTGGGGCCGGGGGTGGGGGCCAACAATTCGCTGACCGTTCGCCGTTCGCCGTTCGCGAGCTCACCGTTCGCCAGCCCACGCACAAAACGGCTCTCCGCCTGCAAAGAGCAGGACGTCTGTTCATGACACCGGTTGAACCTTGCTCGCTGGTTGAACATGTCGCACGCTCAAGCCACATGGTCCGCCGTGGCGCCCGCCCCACAGGGCGCCTTATTCGCGGCCTCCCGCATGACGCCCCGGGCGAAATGCGAAATATCCCATCGGTCGTATGGCAGCGCCGATGACAACTCGAGTGGATTTCGGAATTCTGGGGGACGTGCGGACGGCCGTGTCGCGCACGTAGGGAAGGGGGAAGTCGATGTTGTCGACGGCCCTCTGCAAGGTGCCGCGGCTTGGCCGCCGCTTGGGATAGTGCGGCGTCGGCGGCTGCCCTGCGTCGAGCTACAACATCGGTGGAGGTCGGTATAAAGGAGAGCAGGTCTGCCGCATTATGAACCTCGACTGTCCGTGATGGAGCCCCACCCTAGTGTTAGATCTACCCGTACCACGCTTAAGCGTAATGGCTCGCATGCTAGGACACTTCCGGCGGGAGTTGTTCCGACTTGCGATGGCTATTAATTGAGTTTATCCGGCGAAAGAGCCTCTCGAAAATGGCGGAACGTAATCCTGAATTCCCGTCCGGCTTCCAGCCGAATTCCGGCTGGGCCATCGTTGCTATGCTGACCGCTGCCTGGCTCTTGTGCCTCTCTGGGCGGTCTACCTTCGGCCCGGGCTTCCGGCTGAATTCAGGCTTCATACGCGCCCTGAATTGCAGCTTGCGTATCTTCCGCTTAATCTCAGTCAACTTGATGCCACTGACATCATTTCGTCTGCCTACACTTGAAACCTCTCAGAGCCACTTCTGCGAAGCCCTGGTGTCAGCCAAGAACGCTCCCCTCTCCCCCCCCCCCCCCCCCCCCCCCAACTCAAAAAAAAACTAGTTGCCGGCACTTGAAAAGGTGATCGTGACGCAGGCGTGCCATTCTGCTCGTCAACATTTTTGGCATGTAATGCAGGGCGTGTTCTTTGAGAAAGCATCGCGCCAGCACCCATACTTCTGGCCATCCGGAACGATCGTTACCCTACTACGGGCGCGGTGATAAGAACACTGCGAGCCCGAGCCCGAGCCCGCCCTGTCTGCCAGAGGTGGGATGTAGACGAAATGGTTGTGGAACTATAGCCGATGTTTTATTGTGGGTTGTGAGGAAGCGCCCGATTTCACGCAAGGGGTCGTATAGGTGAGTCGGCACCTGGTCTTGCCGGCGGCACTAAATGACACCGCACGGCGCAGACCGGTAATAAAACAGGATAATGTTGAAATGCATTAATTAAGAATGGGAATACTGTTACTGCAGTACTAGTGTTTAGGGTTTACACATCATACTAATAACATGTACATGTAACACACACTACTACTAGTAACATATACTGTTATTAGTAGTAGTATGGCAACACATCATACCAATTATAATGTATGTTATTTCATGTTCATGTATGTGAATGTTATTAAAGTGACATTTATGTTACTATTTAATAATGTCAAACATACCATTACGTACTGCGAATCATGAAATGATAGGGAAATATGTATCGGTCGCTACCAATCATTGCATTGCCTCGTCCATGTTGGCGTCCCCCCCGTGCTTCTTTCCGTGATGCATGCATGGCGCAGGGACAGACATCGGGGTCTTCAACCGGGGCTGTCATGTCCCGGACCCGGTGCAGATTTTGTGAACGCCATGGCTCGTGCGCCACCAGGGTCGCGGATCGCGCGCTCTCAGCCTCTCATGTCAATGCTACAGAGTCTCAGCTAGCTGCCGACCAGCCACATGGCACTGTATGGCGGCGGCGGCCGCTCGCCCAGCGATGGCCGCGGACAGCGCTTCCGCCTCAGGCGCGCCCGTCCTTGACGACCATCATCCGGCCGGGCTGGAGGCCGCCCTTGGCGAAGGAGAACCACACGACGCCGCCCAGGGCGACGAGGCCGCCGGCGATGATGAGGATGGGCATGAGCCAGGCGGGGCCGCTCCGGCGGAAGGCGCGGTCCACATGCTCCTCCACGTGGCGTTCCATGTGGTGCTGGAGCTGCGCATGCAAGGGGGGGGGGGGGGGGGGGGGCACACAGCGGGTCGGCCCGGACAGCTGCCTGGCGCTGCACATTCTTTGGGACTGGTCCCCGTTTGATATGATGCTGTCAAATGTGCCACATACACCGACTAGTTGAATTGCCTTTACTGGCACGAGTAAGAAAAGAAAAAGCTTGTTTTGCAACATCGGCTCGGTGCGCTGAGGGTTGGTGTTGCGCCATACTCAAATGAACGAGGATACATTATATTAGGGCTTTAGTTATACATTATATTAGGGCGTTTATCTCCTGTGTGTGAGTGTGTGTGTGTGTGTGTGGTGTTTTGGCGGGTGTTGGGGGACGGGGGGGGGGGGGGGGTCAAAATACGATAGTTATGTGCAAACCAAGTGTACTACACATGTACAGGCAAAAATAGGCACTTACACTTACCTACGTAGCATACAGGCTCTGATCAAGTCGCGCACAATCAGCTTAGAGAAGAGAGGGGGGGGGGGGGGGGGGGGAGGGAGGTACCGCTCCATGGAGGCGGTCGTGGAGGTTGGCCTCCACGCTGCCCGCCACCGCCTGCAACGCCTCCTGCGCAAACTCGCGGTGCCAGTACTTGGCCTCCAGCTTGGCGGCCGCCCGCACGCCCTCTGCCTCCGGCAGGCTGATCAGCGCCCAGCAGCCGCGCGACACGTCGGCCGAGTGCTTCATGAGGCACTCCGCCACGTAGCCGGGCTGCAGGAAGGGGCCCGCCACGCTGCCGACGTCGCAGTGCCGCATGGCGTCGCCGTCGCAGGGGGAGGTCAGGGGCATGCCGGCCTTGTAGCGCCACAGCTGCAGCCGCACCACGCGCACCAGCTCCCTGCCGGCAGCGGCGACAGCGGCAGCAGAAAGGGCGTGAGCGCATGCACTGTTGGTAGGTGAAACAAAGGGCGGGGGGGGGGGGGGGGGGGGGGGTCCGCCTGCTCTCCAAGGTCAACGTTCAATATCAATTCGGTTTGTTTAAACGATGAAACCGGGTTGGAAGCTGTGTGGTAACGGAAAGGATCCCGGAGATGCGGGAAACAGAGGAGGCCGACGCAGAATGCCCCTTCTGTCGGCTACTGGTGGTCAGGGAGCAGGTACGGGTGCCGACGCACCCATACGAACCCATGTCACAAGCCTCAAACTGGGCATGCATGCAACCTGTTATTGGTACGTTGGATGCAGTTCCGGTTCGTCTACATTTGACCTCTGGCAGGCAGGGCAGGCTCTCATTCGCAGCCTCCCTACCACCGCGCTGGCTCCTGTTGTTGATAGCGCAGATACCATCCCGGACACTTGCAGTTGGCACCTCAGCGGAGACAGTGTTGGGAATAGGCCCGAGCTCTGATTCGCGCCCACGGCGCTCATTGCGCGGATGATATGAGCGCAGAGCTGCGCCCGCCCCTGGCGGAACGCACTCATGCCACGAGTGCGGCGCGCGAGGGAGGGACATGGAGGGCGACTGGCGGAGGGCAGGGCGCACCGGCGGCACTCGGGCTGCGCCTGCTGCACCTTGGAGGCCAGGCAGGAGAGGATGCCGCTGTCGGGGTCGGAGCCCATCTCGGACCAGCGGCAGAAGCGATTGACGTCCTCGTTGCACATCGTCTGCCGGGCCAGGTGGGGAATGTCAGTGGCAAAATCGCGCTGGAGGGGGAAAGGGGGCGGGGGGAGCTATCATGTCCAGATTCACACGTGCAACACATGCATGAGCCCGAAACATTCAGTTGCGTTTGCGGTTTGGACATAGTGAATTGCACCACCGAGTCCGAGATTCTTCGCCATCAGGGGGCCTGACATATTGATGTGCAGCCAACCCGTGAGTGCAGCCAAGTGAGGTTGCAATCCCTAAATGTATTGCTAGAATGTACACAATACAATAATATATTGATACATTAATGTAATAACAATATTATCATAATACTATACTACACTACACCAGCAAACTAGGTTACATCATGTTATATTCCATGTTCTACTATAGTACACTAGAATGTATCATTATCATATATTATAGTATATTGATATATACATACATCAATGGGTGCAAGCGTGTGAATAAATGTGACATTTATCGAAGGATTACATATTGTACGCGACGGGGGCACGACTCCTGGGGGCAAGGTGAGTGTTGGCAGGGGGTGGGGCGTGAGGGGTGGACGGGGTCGGGCGACCTTGACGCGCGGGTTGAGGTAGAAGCGGGTGGACGACTTCTCGATGACCTCCTCCATCGCGTTGTAGCACTCCACCGGGAAGTCAATCTCAGCCATGTGATCCTGCAGGCACGCGATGCGCGCTGCGCCGCCCGGCGGAACGTCCTTGCAGTACCGCCGCACGGCGGGCGCGCACGACCTGGCCGGTCCAGACCCGGCAGGTGCAGCAGTGAGTATGGGCAAATGAGTAGTTTAGTAACAGCAGTAAATACCAAGCTGATAGCTTATACCGGGGTATCCCCCGGTACCCGATGAGACACAAAGCATTACACAACGTACCGTTGCCGCTCTGAGGTTGATATATAGATATCAATATATTATCAGCACTGCTAGGGATACAACAGGCCATTCAAGCGTAACATTCATGGTCTACAGTTCACGTTTTGTGTGAATGTCGGCAGAGATGTTACGACCAGCAACCATCTGTCGTAGACATCTTGGGGACTGACTGTCTATGCTGCATTACAACTCGATGCTGTACTGGACTGAGATGCCCCCGTGTCACGAGCTTAATAGCCAGCAGGGCGGCAGGCATGCCGTGCACGGAGCGGCGCCGCCGCGGCGCATGCGGCATGCCGCACCTGAGGCGCGGACTCAGGCGCACGTCCTCGTGCTCGATCGCTTCCAGGTTGCGCTCCATCTGGCGGCAGCTGGGGCTGATGCGCTCCTCGTTGGCGCGCAGGCACTGGTGCACGCGGCCGCCGCCGGGCTCCACGCCCGCGCAGAAGCGCTCCACGTCCACCTTGCAGGACTGGGGGGCGACGGCGCGGCCCACGCACAGGGCCAGTCAGAGGCCCGCTGGCTGCGAGCTAGACACGGAGAAGAGGAGGTCAAGAGGAGCGCATCACCCGGACAGGTATCCTGACCGCCCAGCATCACGCGCGACAAGCAAAGGCGTGATACAACACGGCGGCAATTATAGGCGGCTGCAGCTGTGCGCGTACACGGACCGGGGAACTGAGCCCTGAATTCATTGCGAGAGACGACGCACGGAGCTCTGCCAGGCCCATCGCCTCTGGCACATTCTCGCATACCCACCTGGTCGATTGTGGCCTTTACATAATGTTTAACCGCGTATTAAATATCTCCGCAGACTTCGCAACATCGCATCGGTTACCCGCCATTGTGGTGGCGGTGTATCCTGATGAATTTCGACTATCTCAAGTACAATGATACTCTTCATTCCTTTGACGCGGAGGAGGTAAAGGGCGCTAATTACGCACAAATGCAAGGTGTGTTCACGGTTGCATAAAGTCTCCACATGCTGGCGCAATGTTAGAAACATAACCTATTAAAAACCCGCCTCGCCATTTGGGAGTTTTTCCGGTTAGTTAGACAAAACCCCCGCGGCCTCTGCAAATGTCTCACTTAGAAGACCACTTCTCCGGCTCTCCGGCACATTCTTGTGGGGGGGGGGGGGGGGGGGGGCACCTTGTGCAGGTTGTAGTCCATGCGCCAGTCGTCCGCCGCCATGCCGGTGATGCGCAGCAGCGCCGCGCGGCACTCAGCGCCTGCGACGAGCGAGCGCTTCTCCTGCAGGCAGTTGATGATGCGGCCCTCGCCGGGCTCCACCGTGGCGCAGAGGGACTTCACCTCCTGGGCGCAGCCGTCGTGCAGGTCCTTCACCAGCCGGATGTCGCCCATCAGCTCAATGGAGAACTGCTCCAGAACCTCCTTGCAGTGAGAGCCAAAGCCGACCTCCGTCCTGCCCGCCATCCAGGCCAAAGCAAATTGAGACACACGCTTGGCGGCTGCTAGCGGGGAGGGGAACATCCAGAGAGCAATCAGATCCCAACGGACAGCAGAGCCGGGAAATTGAGGGCGCCTACTTGTGGGAGGCGAGGCACTCCATGGCACCATCATCGCTGTTGCCATGGTCCTCGTCGTGCTTGCAGAACCGCCGATATTCCTGTGTGCGATGCAGCAGTGGGGAAGAGGGAAGGGGGATGAATTTCCTGCCAGGATCCCCCATGCATTAGACTGTCAACATGCGGTGAAGGAGAGCGCGGCCCCACCCGCAGGCAGCCACTCTTCACGAGCGGGTTGAGGTTGAAGTCTTTGGCGGCCGCGGAGACGCGCTTCAGCAGCACGTTGGTGCACATCTGGCTAATGATGTAGCCCTGTACGTGCCGGCCGGCGCATTGTGTCAGTACCCCCGTCAAGGCAGACAGGTATTAGAGGGAAGGCGGGGCATGGCAGTCACAGCGTCGCCTCACCTCGGACTTCTTCTTGTTGAGGCAATTCACCAACTTAAAGCCCCTGTTGGGCGGGATGTCACTGCAGAGCTCCTTGATCTCAGCCACGCAGTTGCGCTGCAGCGGGCTGTCCAGCTGCGGGTCCATCGCGCCTCGCTTCTGCAGCGTGTACATGTGCCTGCGCACCGCGGACGCAGTGCAAAGAGGTCAGGACACGGCCAGGGGCGCACAAGGTCAGCGGGCTGGCATGGCGCTGTGAAGGGCGGTGGATGCGTGAGCGAGGAGGACTGCGGGCTTACTGCTGGCACTTGGGGTTGCCAATCTTGGGGATGTTGTCGCGCATGCACTCGATCAGGTCGGCACCACGGAGGGTTGACTTCACCCTGCAAGCCCCAGGGCGGCAAGGGCAGGCCGGGGGTGGGCTCAGACCTCATGTCCCCCCCTCTTCCATGCCCCCGAGAAGCACCAGAGAGCGGCACAGTTGCCAGACGGGGTGGCGGCCGCAGCGCACCAGGGCTTGGTCACCAGTGTCTCGAAGGAGGGGCACAGTGTGCGCACGTCGTCACGACACAGCAAGCGGAAGCGAAAGTCCAGACGGATGTCCTTGCTCTTGTTCTGCATCCGCTTCTCCAGCATCTTGGCGCATTGGGCTGCGCGCCGCACGGGGCGGTAGGGGAAGGGAAGGACGGCAAGGGAAGCAAGCGTGTAACGTCACCTAATCGCAATACATCCGCACAGTTCTCCTTGTTGCTCATCATTGCTTTTGGGATGTGCCTTGCCGCCGGCCATTGCTCCACATGCACAATATGCGACTGCATACATGCATTGGGGGGGCGCGCACCCGAGAACTCCTTGTCCTTGATGTGGTTTTCCAGGCACTCAATCACGCGGCCCTTGCCCGGCTGCACGTCGGGGCAGAACTTGGTGCGGTCCGCCTGGCAGGCCTGGCTAGCGCGATAGTCGTAGCGGATGTCCTCGCTGTCCTCCAACGCACGGCGGTACAGCGCCGACTTGCACGTCGGCTCCAGCGTCTTGCTCTTGTCCAGACGCTTCGCCACGCCCTGCCACACAGCCGCAGCCGCAGCCGCAACGCGCTCGACTTGTTTACATAACGTTTCTGCAGTATTCGATACCATTCCTGGAATATGACGCAGGTACACGCCAGATGCTCGCAACAGTGTAAAGTTTCAAACAGTGGGTATAGTAGCACGGCATTATTGAGTGACTTCCCTGGATCCAGCTGGCCCAGATGCTCAACACAGTCTGGCGGGGGAGGGGGCGCGGCCGCACCTCCAGGCAAGACTTGGCGGCACCGGCGCCCCAGCCCACATGGGCGCAGTACTTCTTCAGGTCCGCCGCGCACGCCGTGGCGAGCTTCGCGTCCAGCGAGATGTCCTCCGCGCTCTCGATCTGCGCAGCACGGCGCGTGAGCCGCCTTCCGCGGCGCCTAGCCCCTCTCACCCTGCTCTCCCTGATCTCCCCCCGGATACATGCAATGCGCCCAGGCGGGCCCTTAATGGGTTCATCCAGTCGAGCCGTACGATAGCTACCCGGTGGCGCTGCCCAGGTTGCCAATAGCGCCGTAAGGCAACGCTCTCTAAACCACATGCTTCCACGCTCCCCCGATGCCACATGCCCCTCACCACAGCGCGAGGCAACTGACAATAAGGAATCAAATGTCGACCGATGCTACAGAACTGTTTCACGGGAGCACTGACAAACCAGTGCCGAGCATGGCCATGCGTGACCTATGCTTCCGACAGCCATAGTAGTGCCTGAACGTCCCGGACATAAAGAAGTACATCGTTCACTGCTGCCCGTGCAACAGCATCGGTCCGGCCACTCCCTGGATGGTGACTGGAGCTATGACGACCGCTGCCCTCGCTGCAATCTGGACACCCGAGTCACTGTACACTGCCACATCAATGACTGAGATGCAGCAACGCCTCTCTTGCCTGTATTCCCGGCACACTCAACGTGTGAGTGATGCCTTGATTATGGGTATTGACACAGCTGAACTGCTGGTTTGGGGACTGCCCTTCATTGGCTATCCGCAACTATACTTGACCGCCTACCCGGGAGCAGCCGCCGTTGCCTTCTGTACCAGCATCGCCACCTTGACTGAGCTCACAACATATATACGCATGTACCCTATACTGCCGGGATCAACATCCACAATAATTATCTGACAAGTGCCACAAATTGAACGACTTGCGTTCCTTGGCAGCTGTTTGAATCTGCGACAAGAAGCCCATCCCTCCAGTAAGGAGAGCAGGCGGCAAGGCGCGGGTGGAGGGCGGGCACCTGTCGGCGCGACACGGCGGAGGAGCAGCGCTGCGACAGCCCTAGCTTGTTGGTCTTCAGGCAGCTCACGACGCGGCCGTTGCCCGGCCGCACCCGCGCGCAAAACTGCCGGATCTCCGGCGCGCAGTTCATGATGAGCGCAAAGTCCTGGCGCACGTCCTACAAGGATGACAAGGGGTGGGAGGGGGGGGGGGGTCAGAGGCCGGAGCGAGGTGCGCATTCGAGACCTCCCATACACTCGGCTCCAATGATGTGATCAGTAGATATCCAGCACGTGTAACCACGCCTTGGGTTAACTTCATGTCGGTGTACACCAACCCCCGCACAAAGACAGAAAGGCTCTATTTATCTGGAGATATGTCACGGGTACAGCAAATCTAGCACGGAATCTCAGCCACGTGGCGCAAAACGACTCGACAATTTTTTCTGCGAATCATGAGCCCTATGACATGCTCCCATAGAATCCCAACAGAAGAAGCCTTGGCGCGCTTGCCAGCAGCGGCACCGCGACACAAAGCGGCTGCGGCTCACACCCGCACCAGCCGCCCGACCTCAATTGGCTTGTACATAATCCGAAACGCGAAAGCGTGCACTGTGAACATCTGGAACCCGGGACCCCGCAGTCATGTCAGCGGTTAGACGGTGCGCTTCGCTGTGTGGCACACACGGAGGCGCCCGCATGTGCCGGCGTGCCTTGCGAATCCCGGCCATGCAGGTGCCTCAGGTAGAGTCTATGGGCCCCCGGTAGCAGCGCACCCGGTTCCGGTGTTTCGAATAAGGACGGCTGCTGGCCACATAGGCCCATACTGCCAGGCACCGGTATCGGAACATTGAAACGGGTGTGCGGGTCATAATGGATTGCATTGCACCATTGACTCAAGAAGTCCGTGCTGTACTTGTGGCGTACTCTGGAACATTCCGGTATTGCTGTAGTTTCTCCATCTTCACGAGCGGGTCAAAGCCTATAATGCTCAGCGAGCCCAAAGCTGGCTATGGAGTACACCGATTAATCCCTCAAAAAGCGCCCACTGGCCCATATGTTGGAAATTCGTGCGTTGGGTAACGGGGGGAGGGGGCACACCGCAGCGCGCCCCGCAAAGTAGTCGCGCGTTTCCTGCTTGCAGCCTGTCGAGACTGGGAACGCAGGCTCCGTGATGGCCATGCGCTGGGCCTGGATCACCTTCCGCATGCACCTGCGGAGCGCGGCCACCACAGCGCCGCGTCAGCGGGCACTCGTTCAAGCTGAAGGAAGGGGGGCATGGGCGGGAGGGAGAGTTAGTGGACACAATGAAGGAGGGGGAAAGAAGTTGGGCGAGAGGGACAGCATTTATCCGTCCCTCCAATGGCTCGTTGGATACCCATGCTGAGCGCCATGCGTATGGGTGGGACCCCAGCCATGATAGCTGCCTGATGGCTGGGCGCCTGCCAGCTTGTGCTATTGAAGGGGGGTAGGATGGAGTTGGGGCGGGGGGGGGGGGGGGGGGGTCACGTGGCCAGCTCGCCGCCCTCCATGGTCATGGCCTCTGTCATGTTCCAGTTCTTGACGAGCCATGCAAAGGCGGACTGGTTGCCGGCGGCCGCCGCGGAGGGCTGCGGCAGCAGCGGCGCGTCCAGCAGGGCGCGCCCCTTGGTGGCCGGCTGCACGCCCTCGGGCAACAGGCATCGCCGCTTAGAGGGCGTCCTGGCCAGGAGACGGGGCGAGTGGGGTCGATGGGCGATGCGGGTGACGGGCACCCCACCTTGCCCTCAAGCAGCGAAGCGCAGTGGTGCTTCAAGTCGTTCTTGCAGGCGCCGTGGCGGTCGATATCGGCCGTGTGGTTGCCGGCCTGCGCGCCGCCCGGACCGCCAGACAGCGGCGCCATGCGCGACACGCGCGACAGCGCGTCTGCGAGATGCTCATCCGTCAGCAGCGTCTTGGGCAAGGGCAGGCCGTCGCCCGCCTGGCCCGCTGCCAGGCACGCCAGGCACAGCAGGCCCGCGGCCAGCAGGGCCGCGCCGCTGCCGCTGCTGCTGGTTGCTGAGCTCTGCATGCTCGCCGGGAACCGCTTGCTCTGTGACACTGCGGCGCGTGCGCGGTGGGGGAGCCCGTTAGTTGGAGGCGGGAGCTAAACACCGCCCCTTGCGTAACTTCTCCTGAAAATGCAGGATTGCACGCCCCTCAGCTCCTCTCAGCGTGAACACCGACAGTCAGGCAGAGGCAGCCGGAGGCCGCCGGCACTCCCTACGCCAAAATCCGCACTACAGGCCGCTGACATATCCAGCGACATCCGGCTGACGCGCTCCGTCCCGGATCCCCCGTGCTCCTGAACTCGGGCACGTTTGGGACCACCGCAGCTGCCAGGGACGAAGCGGCGCGCCAGAGAGAGCGGGCGGGGGGGGGGGGGGGGGGGGGGGGGGCAGAGAGCGGGAGGCTCTCGCTGCAGGTCTGCCACCGAAGGCCGCGGGTGCACCGGACGTGGATGGGCTAGGTGAGGCAGAGGCGGGCGCACGGCGAGGGGGCTGCACCCACCTGCCGCCTCTCTCGCCTCACGGGGGTCTGCCTTCCTCGCAACTGCTGGGCGCTGGCGGAGCACGGCTGGATCAAATCAGATCGGCACGCGGCGGGCCGCTCTGCACGCCAGGCAGCAGGAGCTACGGGTAGACAGAAATGCAGCTAGTTACCTGCACCCGTACGCCTGCGCTGGGCAACCCTCGGGCCACTCGCTGCTCAACAGGCGCGACCGTACCCCTGCAACTGCCTTCAGATGCAATACGGCTTCGAACCTTCCTGTTTATGCCCGCGCGCGGCGACGACTCGGCGATGTCGAGCCGCGCAGCTAGACGGTACCAGTATCTCTGTAACCAACCAGCAGCACACAGGCCAGGGCATCGGGCTGCCGGTCATCACTGCCGATGGACGACAAGGTTGGGTGGGGTGGGATTAGGGTCTCTAGGGCTTGTCTGCGGTTCTATTCCCGATATTTGACCCTCGATCTGCTGACGATTCCCCCCCGGCGCGGAAATACACCATCAATAATAGTAATTTCAAAGTTGAGTCTGGTTTTGCCAAAAAGATCGCGCAGGCTGTTTTACACCGTCAAGAGCCGAAATTGGCAGGATGGTTTAGCGAAAGCGTGGAGGGAAAACGGAGTCAGGGGGGGCGCTGCGTGGAACGCAGCGAAAACTGGAAGATGGCAGGCTCAGCTGTTCTGGCTGCTTTTATGTCTACTCGTGCTGCACCCAAAAAGGGCGCAACAACAGATGCCTAGTTCCCGTACCACTGAGCAGCACTTGTAGCTAAAAAGCGGTTAGGTCAAGGAGGGAAACCCCATAAACTAGTTTAGATCATTTCAAAGTTGAGTCTGGTTTTGCCAGTCTTGAGCGAACGGAGAGAGCGGTGGATTGACGGAGAAGAGGTAGCGCCAAGTCATGAAGGAGGCACTGGGAAGGCCACCGCTGCGGAGTCCTGTTGGACTTGGAAGTGGCGGAGGGGGGCGATGTGTCCAAAGAAGAACCACGCGCCAGGGGAAGGAAGAACGTTGGGGTCGATGTAGTCCAGAACGACGTCAGAGTTAGTGGCCCAACCGCCTTGGTAGCGAATGTGGGACAATGGCACTCCGATGGCGTTTGCTGCAGAGGCTGCGCCCTTGCGAAGACTGTGTGAAGTCCAGGAAGTGCCAGCCGGGGGGGCAGCGTTGACTAGACTGATGGCTGCAGACAGCCAGTCTGACATTGTAGCCGCAGTCCAAGGTTTTGACTGCTCGGCCGCAGTGACAGCCCAGAAGTTTGATGTAGCCAAGCCAACAGTAACCAGGGGGACAGATTGGACGTTGTCGATGAAGTGGTGCAAGAGACGTGCCACTCGAGGGTGCTCGGACACCGGAAGGAGAAGTACGCGTAGGTCGTCGGGTCCCCGTCGGCTAGCGCGACCCTTCTCGCGGTACACTTGCAAGGTGATGTTGTAGGTGTCGACATGCACATCTCGCACTCGACAGGAGACGCCAATAAGTTCCTGGCGAAGAACATGAAGTTGACAACCGAGGCCAAGAGGGCTCGGAAGTCGGGGTGGTACTCTTGGTAAGGAGCAGACACAATTAGCTCGGCCTTTGTGACGAAGCGGTAGGCTACATCCGCAGGCAGAGGGACACGCAAAGGGGCAGCGTCTAGCCGGCGCTGACGCAGCATCAGCCCACGCCTTGCTGAAGTTAGGTGTAGACTCTCCTTGGCAATTGGGATGAGGTTGTGCAGCTCGAAGAACGTGTTGATTGCGGACAGGTAGGGTTGCAGCGATTTAGCTGCGATGTGCCCTCGCTCCCCGATCCAGGCAACATACCGAACGACAGTTGCAGTAGTCGCCTCCAGCGGGCTGATGTTCTCTGAGTCGTGGCAGAACTCCGCGAACTGAGACAGTCTGCCGGCGTAGCTCTTGAGTGTCTGAGCGCTGAGGGAGCTTGAGAGCAGGTCGAGCGTCCGCTGGCCCAGCTCGTCCGAGCCGAACGCCTCCTGCAGCCGGGATCGCAGTGACGCAGCCCACGGGGCGGCAGCTGCGGGCTCGTCAATTACGTACGTGCGTCGTTTTACCGACAGAGTTCCACCAGTACGACTACTGTTCGCAAAGTACTCGGCAGCAACGGTTAGATTTCCGGCGGTTGGCCGGTAGCTGCTGGACGGGTTTGCAGTAGCTTCAGTACGGGTTTGCGGGGCTAGGTTCAGGTAAGAGGGCCGCCCCGCGCGCCCTTCGCGCTCGTAGCGCCTGTCTCGTGCATAACGTACACGCGCGAAACTTGGTCGTTGCGAACCAGTTGTGACACGTAGTGTAACAACCAACGGACGCAGAGATGAGGTAGTAAGGAAGGCGGTTGGTTGAGCCGCCATGTGCAGGTGTGCGGATGGTTGAGCCGCACTCGGCTGTAGCTGTAAGAAGCGCCGCACCGAGGAAGGTCTAAATGAAGTCTGTAAGGTGGGGGGGGTCAGGTCCTGACACAGAGCGCTCATCTCGCCGCTGCGCTGCAAGGGTGCGTCTTGCGGCGGTCACCGAAAGGTGGCCTCGCAAAGCTCCAGCAGCTCCGACGAAAGGCGCCCTACACCGTCACACGTGCTCACCTTCGCGGCCACGTCCACGCCCCCCGCCACGTCCTCGCCCACGCCCGCGTCCTGCAGCTGCAACTGCTACTCGGGCAGTAGCGGTTGCCTTCGCGCTGCTGGCAACGGTCGCCTCGAAGACACGACGCTCGTAGTCCTTCATGAGGTCCCCAAAAATCGCGGAACCCAGATGCTCCGAAGCAGGCTGAAAATGCCGGGCTCGCAGCACGTCCAGAACACCTTGGTCACCGTGCACACGCTTGATCTCATTTAGCCTCCGCAGGAAAGCCAGACGAAAACGAAACGCCTTGTCGATGGCCTCGGCGTGATTCCGAGCTCTCGCGAGGTAGGGAGTGAAGTCCTGGTTAGCGGCAGGGACGTAAGGTAGCAGCTCGTCGAGAGCTACGAAAAGTGCGGCCATGTGGGCCCCGAAACACGACATCCACAAATACTCCTCCTGGGCCGGCAGACGCCGGTCGTCCTGCTTGAGGTACTCGTTCGTTAGGTCGGTGCTCAGGGGGAAGAGTCCAGGCACTCGGCTGACCGGTCGAACGGCCTCATAACCAGACTCTGCTCTCTGCAGTAGCTCTGGCACCGCAAGGTAGTCGTCCTCGGCACTCACGGATTTTGCTCCGACACGGCCCGCTCTGGGCTAGCTCTAGCAAGTCGGGGCGCTCTGCGGCTCCCCCGCTGCCTGTCGGCTGTCCCGCGAAGCGCTGCCCGGAGCCGGAGCCATGTGCCCCTTCCCCATCAACAACGCGATCACGAGCCGTCAGTTGTGCCACAGCTGTAGCCAACTCTCGCAGTAATGAAGACTGGGCCCTCATATCTGCGTTCAGCGACTCCAACGTCGGCTCGGCGACGGGTTCTTCTCCATCTAGCATGGTAACGCACGGACGTACGGACGAGAATATCACACTCGGGTAGTGAGCCGGGTGTGGTCTTGAACAACCTGGCGTGACCTTGCTCGCAACGGGTTACGAGACAGTTTTTACATCGCTGCGTGGAACGCAGCGAAAACTGGAAGATGGCAGGCTCAGCTGTTCTGGCTGCTTTTATGTCTACTCGTGCTGCACCCAAAAAGGGCGCAACAACAGATGCCTAGTTCCCGTACCACTGAGCAGCACTTGTAGCTAAAAAGCGGTTAGGTCAAGGAGGGAAACCCCATAAACATTCCCTGGTAATTCCCTGGCGGGTAATTCACCGCCCGGACGCGGATTATATTTTTACATGAGCTAGCAGCAGAAGGCGATATCAGGAAATCACCAAAAAAAGGGACAATCAGAAAGGTCCTCTACAGCGAGTCAGCGACTGCGAGGTCCCCTACCTGTACATGATCCGGACGCGGATTTTGCTACGAGTAAATTGTCTCCATATAGCGACTGTACGTACCCTGTAAATAATGCGCGCGATGACGCGCCATCAAGGGCAGGTGCGGGCGAACAAAAGGGTAGTGGAGAAACCCTCTAGCGCTGGATAGGTTTGTCGGGGTAACACATCACGTGTCTTGTCATGTGGGGGGGTGTGGCTCCGCGGGCTACTGCCAGCCGGGCTTCGAAAGGCGGGCAGGACGAGGCTTCTTCTCGCGATGAACCTGATGCAGCTGTCTGCCAGTAGTGTGCGCGACAACCGCATCACGTCGCCGCAGCCGGGAAGCCTGCAGGCACCTGCTCCAAGCCGTGCCGCTGACGCAATTCCAGACCGCGTACGCAGGCAAAAGGGTGCTGGAGAACTGCCAGCGGACGTGTTGAGGCCAGAAACACGAGCCGGCGCAGGGCAACAGAGTTCACGAATAATCGGCCGGCACTGCGCAACCCTAGGGTTGCAGCGCCTCCGGCGCAGCATAACCGCGCGAATACCTGTGTTCCTAATACCGCAAAGCACGCGCGCCGCATACGTGTGAAAGGCGGGATCCCCGACTGCTCCGAAACCAGGATTATACCACCCGACGCAGCGGGTAGGCGGCAAGGGTGCAGCCACGGCGGAGCAGCGCACCCCCCAGAATCGCCCGCGTCGAAGCGAATACGCGCATCGGGCCACGCAGCCAGCGCTCTTCCGGCTGCCACCGCGGGCTACAGTGCCTCGCGAGGGCACGGGTACAGTCCGGATCTTGACGCCGGGCGGGCGAGATGACGGCCGCGGGCGGGCTCGGCGGCTCGGGCGGCAGCGGCGACAGCGGGCGCGGGGGGTTGGTGAGCGGCGGGGGGCACCACCATCACGGCGGGGGCGGGGCCGGCGGGGCGAGCGGCGGGAAGCCGGGCGCGGGCGGCGGCGGCGGGGGCTCCCGCGTGGAGCGCAACGACATGCTGAGCCGTCTGCTGGGCGAGCTGTGCCGGCCGTCCGCCGACCGCGGCCGGCTGCGGGACGAGTTCAGCCCGCTGCGGGACTACGTCGCCGCGGAGGCGCGCGAGCTCAGCGGGGAGTCTTTCACCCGATTCCTCTCCGACCTCTACCGCCGCATCCACGGACTTCTCAACAGGTGATTTCCGCCCTGTCGTCCATTTCTCTTGGTGATTCCTATGGGCTGCGCGCCTCCGTGCGTGCCCCCCCCCCCCCCCCCCCCCCGGGGGGCTGCAGCGGCCACTGCAAGCCAATGAGGGCAAGAAGGCAGTCCAGCAGTGCAGAAAGGGGCCAGCTGACAGTGCACACGGGGTGGGCATGACGAAGCACGGCCAGATTACTTGCGCATTTGACAGGCGGGGCGGAGAAGGCAGGATTGCATGCAGGCTGACATGGTGGCGTGGTGGTGCTCCGCAAGGGTGGTGTGCCAGCCAGCCAAGTCGGGATGCTAGGAGATGGGCTGACTGCCCGCCTTCACTTATCTCCCCCCCCCCCCCCCCCCCCCCCCCTCTTTCAATCCCTATCCAATGCAGCTCGGATCCAAGCGATAGGTATGGCGGTGTGCTGGCCATCGATGAGCTGATCGATGTGGAGGTGAGCCGTTCTCTCAGCTAGACACAGTTCTGCTTGCGCTGCCCATCGCCGACACCCGGCGGAACCCCTCTGCAGAGCAGCGCACATCTTCAGGGGCATTCATGGCATGCGGTACCACCTGGAAACCCCCCTTTTGTCAGATTGTGCTCATTTCGGGCCAACCTGGTCAGCATCTGCCCAGGTTGCATACCAGCTGTGACCCTGATTACGCATCGTCGGCATACACACACCGCGACGCCGCGCGTTCGCGTTCGTCTCGATTTCTTCATCGCAGCCGGATGGCAATCTGGCCCGTGCGCAAAGGTGCCGGCGCCAGCATGGGGAATAGGCCTGACCCGTCTCCGTCAACACCCCACCCTCCCTCCCCGCGGAACAGATCCTGGGGGAGCATGCCTCCAAGATCTCGCGCTTTGCTGGCTACCTACGCGACGTGTTCCAGCCAACCACGGACTTGTCTACGCTGGAGCTGGCCAGCCGCACAATGGGCCACCTCGTCTTCTCCGGCGGCGCGCTGACCGCAGACGTGGTGGAGTCTGAGGTGAACGCTAGCACCATCGTGGCCGCCGCCCCTGCGCTGTCTGCCAGCCAATCCGAGCTACGGTTCTCATGCCGGCCGCCCCTCCCCGCCCCTCCCTCTTCCCAGGTCAAACGCTCGCTGGAGTGGTTGCAGCGCAGTCAGAGTGACTCAAGGCGCTATGCTGCGGTGCTCATCCTGCGGGAGATGGCGGAGAACGCGCCAGCGGTGTTCAACGTCCACGTGCGCGCCTTCATCGATGCCATCTGGTCCGCGCTACGGGACCCCAAGATCCACGTGCGCGATGCCGCCGTGGCTGCGCTCTCGGTGAGGGCCGCATCAAGCTGCCCCAGATGAATGCTGTAGCTGTGCCTCCCGAAGCTGGCTGGCAGGGGCCTGCTTCGATGCCTCACCTCCCCCACCACGTGCGCCCTGCTCTGCCGCAGGCTTGCCTCTGTCTGGTGGAGAAGCGCGAGACGCGGTACCGTGTGCAGTGGTACTACCGGCTGTTTGAGGAGACGCAGCGCGGGCTGACACGCTCCTCCAGCATGGAGAGTGTTCACGGCAGCCTGCTCGCACTGGGCGAGCTCATGAACCACACAGGCAGGCCCTCTGCTCTGCACTGGTTTAACTTGCCCTGCGGCAGGGACCGGAGGGGGGGGGGGCTGCCTTCTATGCGCCTTGATCGCGCTACTTGGAACGTCTGGCACAGCCAAGCGCGGCGCCTGATAGAGCTGCTGCTGTGCAGGGGAGTTCATGCTTGCACGCTACCGGGAGGTGGTCGAGACAGTACTCAAGGTGCGAAACTACCTCTCCCCCTTCCCTCGCATCTCTGCGCCTCGGACCACCCATGACCCGGAGTTAATATGGCTAAGCTGTGTCCGTTGCTGGCTGCAGTTTCGAGAGTCCAAGGAGCGGCTCATTCGGCGCGCAGTCATCAACCTGCTGCCGCGCCTCGCCAGCTTTGCCTCTGAGCGCTTTGCCTCGACGTACTTGCCGCTCGCCACCGCGCATCTCCTGGCGGTGTTGAAGAACCCCGCCGAGCGCGGCACAGGTGAGAGCCGAGATACATTCACGCCCTCCACTCCAACTACCACCACGGCTCCTTCCCCGCCCCTTTTGCCCCCTGCTTAGCATGTCACCTGTCGCAGCTTCGCTAATGGTGCGAATCCCTCAACCGCCCTGGCAGGCTTTACCTCTCTTGGAGGCATGGCGACCGCGGTGTGCCGCTGCAAGGGCTTCGAGGGCTTCATAGGCTGCCTACCTACTCTTCAGCTGCTCATCCGTGACGCAATCACCTCCAAGCGGCAGCGCTGCCCAGAGGCGCTCCGCTGCGTCGGCATTCTCGCCGTCGCGGTTCGCTCTTCTGCTCCCCATCCCCCGCCCTCATCCCTCATATACGCCCACACTTTGGCACCTGCCTGTTCCATGCCCAGACGGCTCCGCTCTATCTATGGCATTAAGCGGGCGAGTACTTGCCGCGCGTCACAGGTGGGCTCAGCTTGGCGGCCCCACATCGAGGCGCTGCTGGACCCCATGTTCAGCACTGGCCTGAGCGAGGTGCTCGTGGAGTCGCTCACCAAGGCGGCATCCGCCCTGCCGGAGCTGCTTCCGCTCATCCAAACGCAGCTGTTGGACCTCATCTCGCTTGCCCTGGCGCGTCAACCATTCAGGGTGATGACCCTAGGGCACCACGACGCCCCGCAGCGCTTCGTCCCTGCCTCGTGATCCCGACATCCAACCATCGCTGTCGCCCAATAGCTCTGTGATGAGCACACCTGTACAGTCATCCAAACCTGTATGGTTGCCGCATCTGAGAAGGACACTGACCCCGAACATCCTTCACCCCCCCCCCCCCCCCCCCCCCTTGTGTGCAGCCCAACTCCCCGCACGCAGCCCATCTCATGCAGGCTTTGTCTGCGGGCGAGCTTCAAGGTCCCCCGCTGACTCGGCTGGCTCTGGCTACACTTGGCGAGTTCGAGTTTGGGCACACTCTGCTACTGGACTTTGTGCGCGAGCACATCGTTGTGTACCTGGACGACGCAGATGTGAAGACCCGCAAGGCGGCAGCGCTCGCGTGTTGCAAGCTGCTACAGAAGCAGCAGAACCTGCACGGGCCGGGCAACATGGGCTACGTGGGCGGTGCGGCGGCGCAGGTGGACCAGCGCGCCCTGGCGGCCACCTGGGGCCTGCCGCAGCCGCAGGGCAACCACGCCGCAGTAGAGTTCATTGTGCAGCGGCTACTTGCCTCCGCCGTGGCAGATATCAAGGTTTGCCGCCCCCTGCTATATCTTACGACAATCATCTACGCAATAATGAATGAATTCTTTTGTATCCACGTCTCGTTTCCCATTCCTAGTTTTCAGTGAAATCTGCATTAAAGTGATGCGTCCTGAGTACGTGGTTGCCATCGGTCACATTGCAGGTGTCTGTCCGGCTGGCAGTGTTCACCGCGCTCGCCACGAGCCCTGCACTGGACGACCACCTCTGCCAAGTGGACTGCCTCCGGTCGCTGTTCGTGGCCCTGAACGATGAGGAGTTTCCCGTCAGGGCGCAGGCTATCCAGGTACAGTATGGAGAACAGAACGTTGCTTGCCGCTGGTGCAATTGCACCACACTGCCCAATGCTGTGCCACCCGTTGTGTTCCCGCTTCCGTGGGCTGGGAAGGCTTTGCAACTCAGATGCGACTTGCTAAAAAAAGTGAATGCTTGCCTTGCTCCGCGACGTGGTGCTTTGCAGGTCACCGGCCGCCTGGCAGACCGCAACCCGGCGTATGTCATGCCAGCGCTCCGGCGGCACCTGGTCCACCTGCTCACCAACATGGAGCACTCGCCGGACTCGAGGAACCGCGAGGAGAGCGCCCGGCTGCTGGGCTGCCTCATCCAGTCCGCGCCAAGCCTGATCATGCCCTACGTCTCGCCCATCCTGAAGGTGCGCCCCCCTGCTTCTAGCCCAGACTGGGGCCTGGTCATGACGGAGTAGAGGTGAATGGAAGTTGAGTCACACCAGCGAACGCATACCTCTCCTGCCCTTGACCTGAGGGGCAGCGAGCACTGACGGACTGCTGGTGCTGCAGGCGCTGGTTGCCAAGCTAAGGAAGTCAGGCGCCGCGGCTCAGACGCCTACGACCAGTACGGAGAAATACACAGTCGGCATGTCGCAGCACAGCGCCGGGCCGGGCAAGGCCAAGGGCAAGACGAGCGGCGAGGGCGGCGTCACGGCGGCGGTGCTGGCCACGCTGGGCGACCTTGCCTGTGTGGCGGGCACCGCGCTGCAACGCCACGTCGGGGATATCTTGCCTCTCATCATCGACGCGCTGCAGGACACCTCCAGCGGGGCGCGTCCTGTTGTGGCGGTCACCTGCCTTGGCCAGGTGAGACACCGCAGGCCTGACTCCCCCCGAGCAACAGCAGCGGCCGAGCTACCCATGCTGCCATGCAGAGGAGCACATCTTGCGAAACATGCTTTAGCGGTACTCATGTCAGCGCTGCCTGCTGTTGGCGGTCGCGCAGGTGGTGGAGAGCACTGGTATTGTGGTGACGCCGTACATGGAGTACCCCCAGCTGATGGGCCTGCTGCTCCGGCTGCTCAGCGAGGGTGACCTGCGCGCAAGGCGCGAGGTGGTGAAGATGCTGGGTATTGCGGGTGCACTGGATCCGCACACCCACAAGTGCAACCAGGCCACCATGCAAGGTGAGGGCCGGCTGGAGAGCGAAGGGGTGCGCGCTCAGCGCAACACACGGGAGGGCCAGAACGGCGAGGGTGGGGGCAGCATGGGCAGCGGCCTGGCACGCGATGACTACACCGGCGACCTCCTGCAGGCAAGGCCCCTGGTGAAGCAGCTGTAGCTTTTGGCTGGCCTCAAATTGCCAATGTTCGCCTGCTCTGAGCAACTGCTGACATCACAGCCTCCGGGCGGCCTCCTTACTCCCCGTCACGCACGACGTACTGACAGGCCCAGGGACTAGTCACCAGCAGCGATGAGTACTATCCAACTGTGGCAATCAACGCTCTCATGCGCGTCCTGCGGGATCCCTCCATGGCTTCTCACCACCCTATTGTGCGCTGCCATCCCACCTTATGTTTGTGCGGCGAGCGAAGCATCACCTTCCTCCATTCGCATGCTGTCCAGCAAACTCACGCTCATGCCCCCACTTGCACCCCCCCCCCCATTGCTCCATCCAGGTGGTGCGCAGCCTCATGTACATCTTCCAAGCGCTGGGCCTCAGCTGCGTGCCGTACCTGCCAAAGGTTATGCCGGTGCTCTTCCAGTGCATGCGCAACTGTGAGGACGGGCTGCGGGAGTTTATGTTTCAGCAGCTCACGCTGCTGGTGCAGTTTGTGCGGCAGCACATTCGCAAGTACCTCACGGTACGTAGCCTTGAGCCGCTTCCCCTGGCGTTGGGTCCGATCTGCACAACCAGAGCCCCACGCAGGTCCTGCAAGCTAGCGCCACTGTTGCGCTAAAGTACGTGCGGAATGGCTTTCTCAGGACCTGCTGGCGCTCGTCCATGAGTACTGGAACTCCTCCCCGCACCTGTTGATGCACATACTCAAGTTGCTTGCGGAGCTGAGCAACGTCCTCAGCGATGACTTCCGCGCCTACCTGCCGGAGCTGCTGCCCAAGTTCATCGCGCTGTTCTCCGAGGCGGAGCGCTCAAGCCAGTATACTGCGGTGTTCCCAGCGCTGTCCACACTGGAGGTACGCTGTCCTCTAATGGCCCTTATGAATCCGCCTCCATACAGGGCAGCCGTCATTCCTCTCATATACTTTGATTTAATTGCACTGATGAACGGCCCTGCACCGCACCCATCTCATCATGACACGGGAGGTGGCTACGAATGCCGTCAGTTGAGAACATGCCACATTGGCATCGTTCTCTCCGGGGCGGCCCACCAATGTCTGGGTCCCACTTGTATCTTACTTTGCTCCGCCCGCTCCTGTGGACCTGGCCGCGCCTGCTGTTGTTGCGCGCCTGCCCCCCAGGCCTTGGGCCCCGCCGTGGAGGAGCATCTCCACCTGGTGCTGCCGGCGCTGGTGAACCTCATCTGCCCACGCATCAGCAGCACCCCCTTCGATGTGCGCCGCACCGCGCTGCAGTCCATGAGGTAAGGAGCTCATCGCGTGGAAGAGTTGCCCCCCCCCCCCCCCCCCCCTCCCCCCCCCGGACACAACTGCAGCACGGGAAGGTATGTGAGCACATCCAGGCAGGCGAAATGGACGCTGCGGGATCCCTTGCCAACACCCTACCACCCTAAAACCCTTACACCTGGTCCCTGGACCGCAGGCGCATGCTGCCATGCATGCAGCTCGGCGGCTACGCATCTGCCATCATTCACCCGCTGGTGCGCGTGCTGGAGGAGGGTCCGACCGGTACGCCACGCCGCAGTCCGGCCCTGAATGGAGTCCCCCGTGCCGTGCCCTGCTGACTCCAGTCAAGAAACCTCGCGCTCTATTCCCCACGCGGGACCTGCAGCACATAGAAGTGTCCTGCCGTGGGGTCAGGTCACATACAGTCCATGCATGTCTGGCATGAGGAACACATGCCAGCTCACCAACTAGCTGACCAACCCCCCGCTGCCACAGACGACCTCCGCCGCGACGCGCTGGACGCCATCTGCGCAATGGCCTACGCGCTCGGCCCAGACTTTGCAATCTTCATCCCCGCCATTCGCAAGGTGCAAATGAGGGCCTCCGGTCCAAGAAGCACGCCCGCCCCCCTTGCAGAATAGCTCCATACAGGGACCACACAGTTGGGGAGGGGGGGGGGGGGGGGGGGGCTTTCAGAGCTGCAGCGGCAGGGCGTAGCATTTAACGGAGATCAGGCGATTGCTGACTCGCTGGTTGCCCTGGCTGCCGTGGCCCGCGCAGACCTGCAACCGGCAGCGTATGTCGCACGAGGGGTTTGAAGACATCGCCTCGCGCATGCTGCACACGGACCCGCCCTGCATGAGCGACCTGGCCTCGTGGGAGCCGCTGCCGCAGCCAGAGAGCAGCTCGAACAACGTCGCGAGCCTCATGCCCGCGCACGCGGGCATCAGCCGCCTAGCGGTCAACGAGGCCAACCTGAAGCGCGCCTGGGAGAGCTCCCACCGCTGCACAAAGGTGAGCCGCCGCGGGGTCGCCTGCTTCACGCTGGCCCGTGATTGCGCCATGGCGAGGCCCTGCGCTGGAACTTTGCCAATCTCCCAAGCGAGAGGGTAACAGTGTGGGTGCATCCGGCTGAGTCAATAATGAACCTGCTGCGGCTGCCAGGATGACTGGGCCGAGTGGATGCGGCACTTCAGCGTGGAGCTCCTGAAGGAGTCGCCCTCGCCCGCACTGCGTGCCTGCCACAGCCTGGCGCAGGTCGGCCCCTCCGCGTCAGCCCCAGTTTGCGCTCTCCCACCGCCGAGCACCCAGTCCCGCTGCCGCCCGGAGCTGACACCTGCTGGCGCTGCGACTGTCTGCTGGTGTTGTCTCCCTGCAGGTGCAGCCCGCCATGGCACGGGAGCTGTTTGCTGCCGGCTTTGTCTCGTGCTGGTCGGAGCTACACGAGACGCATCAGGTCCGCTGCCCGTCGCCACGCCTGACCGCTCTGCCAACATCACGCGCCGCAGCTGCAGCGCATCTGCACAGAGGTGGGCGGATCGACGGCGCTGACATGCCCTGCTGGTCGCGGTGCGCAGGAGCAGCTGGTGCGGAGCCTGGAAGCGGCGCTGGCGAGCCCCAGCATCCCCCCCGAGATTGTGACATGCCTGCTCAACCTGGCGGAGTTCATGGAGCACGACGAGAAGATCCTGCCGCTTGACACGCGCACCCTGGGCGCGCTGGCGGAGAAGTGCCACGCGTTTGCCAAGGCGCTGCACTACAAGGAGATGGAGTTCCAGAGCGACCCGCACGGCACCGTCGAGGCGCTCATCTCCATCAACAACCACCTGCGCCAGCCGGAGGCCGCGGTCGGCATGCTCAAGTACGCGCAGCAGAACCTGCACATGGAGCTCAAGGAGAGCTGGTACGAGAAGCTGCAGCGATGGGACGACGCCCTCGCGGCGTACGACCAAAAGGTCCGGCTGCGGCCCTGCTTTGGCAATTTGCTTGATGACTATAACGGAGCGTCGCCTACCCAGGGCGTCATTCCGTTACTGGATCGCTCCCCAAACGGCCGCTGTAGGGACGCTGCAAGGGTTTCACTGGTGCCAGTCCTGCCCCGGGGGCGAGAAAAATAAAACATTGGGCCATCACGTTTCAATGTCTTGTTTCAGGCGGTTGAGGCGGTGCCGAAAACGGCCCCAGAAAATGAGGGGGGGGAGCTAGTAGGAAAAAGCCAAAATAGAAAAAGCCGGAAGCGCTGACAGTACGTAATGCAGTTCGCACGCCGACATTCAGGCATCTGGCCGCACGTGGCGCTCTCATTCAAGAGCAACTAGGCGTGCTGCGAGGCCCATAGCGGCCAGACCAGCCCTATCTGTGGGACCATCAACTTGTTAGGCATGCGGGGCTCTCCCAAAACATCAACATACTAAATGTGATGGCCTTGGATGTAGCGATGGCGGTCCTGGGCCTATTTGGCACTGTGCCTACTAGTTGTTGGCTCGACACTCATCACAGCCGATGCACGAGCATGGGGACCCACACGCAGACATTCCAAATGGGCCCCACATTCTGGCACAGCCTGTCTTTGCTGGTGAAGTGTGGGGCTGACTGCTCGTGTCGCTGCGCCTCCTGCTCGCCGCTCTCCCGTGCGGCCACGCAGGCAGCCACTGCGGCGCCCGGCAGCATCCAGGCCCTGGACGCCGCGCTTGGGCGGCTGCGCTGCCTGGCGGCGCTGGCGGAGTGGGAGCGCCTGGGAGAGCTTTGCCGCGACACCTGGCGGCGCGTGGAGCCGCACGTGCGGCGCGAGATGGCGCCCATCGCCGCGCACGCTGCGTGGCACATGGGCCAGTGGGACGAGATGAACACGTACGTGGAGACCATGGACACCAGCCTCGACGCCGCCTCCTCCACCGGCGCCTTCCTGAAGGCTGTGCTCTGCGTGCGCCGCGGCGCAAACACTGAGGCCAAGGTCTGCCGCGCACTTTCCCTGCCGATAAACCCACGGGTGCAACAACCCCATCAACTCCCATTAACTGCATTAAACTGCCAATGAACCCATAAACTGCCAACAAACAATAAACTGCCAAAAACCCAGAAACTGCCTATGAAAAACATGAACTGCAATAAATCCATGGGTCCGTCTTGATGGGGAACGATGAGAGTTGCACCCCATACACCCCCAGTGATAGTCGGTCTCCCATCCCTGACACAGCTAGGTCCCGATGAACTGAACGAAACGCTCTCTCCCACTCCCCTCTCTGCTCTGCCGCCGTCTGCAGGTGCATGTGGAGACGGCTCGGGAGCTGTTGGGCACCGAGCTCTCCGCGCTGGTGGGCGAAAGCTACGAGCGCGCGTACGCCGACATGGTGCGCAATATACCCCCCACCCTCTCCGGTTTCGCTGATGCGAAGCCGTGCCGTGCCTTATCCCATGCGACATGCCGCTCGCTGACACGCCGCGCGGCGGCCTCCCCGTCAGGTCCGTGTGCAGCAGCTGACTGAGCTGGAGGAGGTGATCGACTACAGCAACGCCGGCCAGCTGTGCTCTCCAAAGCTGGCTGAGGAGCGGCAGTCGCTGACGCGCACCATGTGGCGTGGCCGCCTGCGTGGGGTGCAGCGCAACGTGGAGGCAAGCGGCCCACGTCCACAGCTATTCCGCATATGTTAAGCGACCTGCGCTGGCTGATGGCGGCCGTGTGGGACCAGTGGCGGTGGCAGCATGGCTTGGCTTGACCTGACACCCCCCTCCCCCCTCCGCGACAATGCTGCCCCGCAGGTGTGGCAGTCGCTGCTGAGTGTGCGCAGCCTGGTGCTGCCGATGCACGAGGACCAGGAGACCTGGCTGCGCTTTGCCAGCCTGTGCCGCAAGAACGGGCGCGTGCGGCAGAGCAGCCGCACGCTGCACCAGCTGCTCGGCTACAACCCGCTCAGCATCACGCAGCCCGGCGCGCCAGGCTTTGGCGCCGGCAGCGGCAACCCCAACGTCATGTTTGCGTACCTCAAGTACCTGTGGGCCATCGGCAAGCGCGGGGAGGCGCACCGGCGCCTGGAGGTGCGCCACGCCCGCCCGCCCACCCGCCCACCCAACCACCTCGGCTCATCCCCGGCGCAGTGGCTGACCCATGATGCCACCGGCAGGAACTGGTCATGGAGATTAGCTCGCAGGCGTCTATGGACCCCACCAGCAGCGGCGCCAACAGCGGCTCGTTGCCGCCGGAGCACAAGCCGGCCTCGGCCCCGCAGTCCGAGCAAACCTCGGCCAAATCGGGCCTCCAGCCCACTGCCTCCTCCTCTGGCGAGAGCCGCTCTGTGGGCGTCTCCTCCTCCGAGGCCCGCACCAACAACCTGCTGCCGGTGGAGCCGGACAAACCGCCGCTCGCCTCGCGCGCGCACCTGCGCCTCGGCCTCTGGCAGTGGAGCCTGAGCGAGGAGTTCAGCGAGAGCTCCATCCAGGCGTGCCTGTACCACCTGCAGCAGGCCACGGAGCAGGTCCGGCCCTGACACCATGAAGAGAACTCGGTGCATTGTCAACCTGTTTCGCGCGCGCGCACGCAAAAGTAACGTTTTGACCCGGAGCTGCCCAGGCACTGGGCCTCTTTCTCCAACTGCAGCCGTAGGTCTGGCTTAACCCTTAGACCATTTCCCTCGTTCGAAACCCGAAGGGCTAATGCGTCAATCAGCAAAACCCGGGACACGGGCCCGGTCGATGCTGCCCTCAGCCGGGAGAACCGGGAGTCGAACCAGGGACCTCTGGTACAAGAGACCACCGCTCGACTGAGCAGACGAACACCGGGGCACACTGGCTACTGCCACTGTCATCCAGGTAGTCAGTGCCCTCGGCCTTTCTATGCTGCTGACTCCCTCCCACTCCCCCCAACACTTCTGCGGCGCTCCGTGTCGCCCGGCAGGCGCGCACCTGGTCCAAGGCCTGGCACAGCTGGGCGCTCTTCAACGTGGCGGCCATGGAGCACTACGTGCGCAGCGACCCGCAGCGCGCGCAGCAGCACGTCGCGCCCGCGGTGCTTGGGTTCTTCCGCAGCGTCGCCCTCGGCCAGGCCGTCGGCGGCATCCGCACCAACAGTGGCACGCTGCAGGTGGGGCCACACCCCGCAGGGTGTACGACAGGAATTGCGGGATCATGTGCCTCTTGCCTGACAACGCTGTGCATGTTTGCGTACGTGTGTATATATGTTATCTGTATGTATGTGTATTTAACGGGCGTATGGTATGGTATGGTGTAACTTGCCCAGCCCGGAGGCCTGGGGATTGCTAAAGGGCATCACTCGACCCAGATTGGATGCCTGGATGTAGCCCGAACGGATATAGATGTATATGTGTACATATATGTATCTATAAATAGACGTACATTTCGCTGTGTATATATCTATATGTATTTATGGCTGTCTGTACATATAGATATGTATATATGTAGATGTATATAAAGCTGTAGCTCCTAACGTACATAGATGTATATGTGTGTATACATATACATATATGTATGTACATAGATTTATGTATATGTATATATGGTACATACAATCATCAAAACCAGAAACCCTAAACCAAACCTAAACCAAACCTTAAAATCAGGGGGCTGATGTATAATTGGGGTGTCCCATGTACACATGGGTCTCAACATATATGAATCATCATGCCAGGACTGCAGCACCTCCAGGGCGGCCGCCGTGCTTTGTGGGGCGCGTGAGCTGCCCCTGTCAGGGTGCATCCCTCAAGCAGCGATGCCCGGCGTGCCTGGCTGACTCGGCGCCCATGCCCCCGCCCCCGCAAAGGACATCCTGCGTCTGCTCACACTGTGGTTCAACTACGGGCACGACCTCGACGTGGAGAGCGCGCTGCAGGAGGGCTTTGGCCACGTCTCTATCGACACCTGGCTGGTCGTCATCCCGCAGATCATCGCGCGCATCCACACCAGCGTCTCGCCCGTGCGCAACCTCATCAACACCCTCCTCATCCGCATCGGCCGCCACCATCCACAGGTGTGCCCCCCCCCCCCCCCCCCCCCCCCCCCAAGCAAACTGACAACCCCACCAGCGGTTTCCGCCCATGATGCGTGGGCTGCATGTGGCTCCCTGTCTGTCAGCACCAGGCGGCACAAACCGGCTGCCTGTGGCATCCCGTGTGGCCATTGTCCGCGGAGGAAAGCAGTGTGATTAGTAAGACTGTTGCTCCTGGAGGCCTTCGTTGGCCACATTTACTCAACACCCCCCCCCCCCCCCCCCCCTCATCGCCCACTCTGCTAGGCGCTCATGTACCCGCTGAGGGTGGCCTGCAAGAGCCAGAGCGCCAGCCGGCGCTCCGCGGCGATGAACGTAGTGGAGCACGTGCGGCAGCACAGCGCGGCGCTGGTGGAGCAGGCGCAGCTGGTGCGGCCGTCCTCCCCCCGCAGCGGGGCTTTGCTCTGCAGAGAAGCCGCGCGACTGCCGCCTCTGCCTCCCACCTTCCTGCGATCGGAACAGAGGAGGTTCCGCGTGCCATGCGCTCACTGGTGTCTCCCCGGCTTGCTGCCGGCCTGCAGGTCAGCCACGAGCTCATCCGCATCGCCATCCTGTGGCATGAGATGTGGCACGAGGCGCTGGAGGAGGCGAGCCGGCTGTACTTTGGCGAGAGCAACGTGGAGGGCATGCTCAACACGCTCATCCCGCTGCACGAGATGATGGACAAGCAGGGGCCGAGCACGCTCAAGGAAATCGCCTTTGTGCAGGCCTACGGGCGCGAGCTGCAGGTGCGGTGCGGCCGCAAGTGGGGAACGGGTGGAGGGGGGAGGCGCATGTGACGCATGTGGCGGCGCCGGTTGGGCTGACTGGTGCGTTCGCCGCCTGCGATCCCCGCAGGAGGCGTACGAGTGGTGCCTCAAGTACAAGGGCAGCCGCAAGGAGGCGGAGCTGCACCAGGTCGCGCCCCCCCCCCCCCCCCCCCCCCCGCCCTGCCCCCGGGCCCCGCCCGCGCCTGCTGAGGGGCGAGCGGCCCGCGTCATCGCGCACGGCCCGCACGACGTCATGCTCACTGCCCCCCTCGGTGCCCCGCTCCGCCCAGGCTTGGGACCTGTACTACCACGTCTTCAAGCGCATCAACAAGCAGCTGCCCACCATGACGGTGCTGGAGCTGCAGTACGTGGCGCCTGCGCTGGTGCGTCCCCTCCACTTACGCCTCGCGCACCCGCCACACCTCCCAGCTCTCACCCGCCGGCCTCCGCCCCTGGTCGTGCCGCCCTTTATTTAGTTACTATCACGTAGGTGGCGGAAATTTCAAACCGTAAACTGGAAACCCCAAACGGCGGTGCCTGGCCGCGTTTGGCCACCTTTCCAGCGTTTTCCTATCTATTGTATCCTGCTATCGTCTGGAGTGTAGTCTCTTGTTCCCGGCGGAGACATCACGGGATTTGCAATATTCCTGAATACTCGGGGACAGGTACTGCTACGAGGACGATATATACACGCTCATTTTTCTCATTTTGCTCCTATGGAATAACGCGCATGTGGTCCGCATTCCTGGTTTGCTGTCTACTACAAACAATGTATGCAAGCTTTTCCTGAATAGATGAGCAATACGACTGAGATGTATCTGTTAGTTTTCTTTCAAGGGAAGCCAAATTAGCAACACGTTCCCTTTCTCTTATATTATAATCTATTCTATTTGCTGCATTTGCATCCTAATAGACTGGTGAGTTTATTCCCGCAGTAAACCTCCCCGCCTCCGCCGCTCTTCCTGCCAATGCCCTCCGACAGCGTCACCTGGCAGAAACGTGTCGTTGCTGCCTGGGCCCGCGCAGGTGCGCGCGCAAAACCTGGAGCTGGCGGTGCCCGGCACCTACATCGCGGGCGAGGAGCTCGTCACCATCGCCTCCTTCGCGCCGCAGCTGCACGTGATCACCTCCAAGCAGCGCCCGCGCAAGCTGACCATCCACGGCGGCGACGGCGCGGACTACATGTTCCTGCTCAAGGGGCACGAGGACCTGCGCCAGGACGAGCGCGTGATGCAGCTGTTTGGCCTCGTCAACACGCTGCTGGGCAACGAGCGCGTCACCGCGGAGCGCGACCTCTCCATCGCGCGCTACGCCGTCATCCCGCTGTCACCCAACAGGTGTCCCCCCCCCCCCCCCCCCTCACCCCCCCTATGCGCAAATCGGCACTATTGTCAATGTGTAAACTTCTCATGCTGCTTTTCACTGCCCAAGCCGAGTTGCTGTCAGGGGCCGCCATTCAGATTGCTGCCAACGCATCCCCGCTGCGATGTTGCCCGGGCGATGATTGAGCCCCCCCCCCACCCCTCCCCCCGGGCAGTGGCCTCATCGGCTGGGTGCCCAACTGCGACACCTTCCACGCTCTCATCCGCGAGTACCGCGACGCGCGCAAGATCCCCCTGAACGTGGAGCACCGCCTCATGATCAGCATGGCGCCGGACTACGACCACCTCACCGTCATCCAGAAGGTCCGCCCCGCCCTGGCAGACCGACGCGGGAGGCGTCCCCGCCGCCACCACCGCCCCCGCCCGCCCTGCCTTCCCTATCTGGGGGGTTTAAGGGATGCTGAGTTGCGACTGCCTCCGCATGCTGGCCGCTGCGCAGGTGGAGGTGTTTGACTTTGCGCTCGGCTCCACCAGCGGTGACGACCTGCACAAGGTCCTGTGGCTCAAGAGCCGCAACTCGGAGATGTGGCTGGACCGGCGCACCAACTACACCCGCAGCCTGGCCGTCATGTCGATGGTCGGCTACCTGCTGGGCCTGGGCGACCGCCACCCCTCCAACCTCATGCTCGACCGCTACTCGGGCAAGCTGCTGCACATCGATTTCGGCGACTGCTTCGAGGCCTCCATGCATCGGGAGAAGTTCCCGGAAAAGGTGGGCCAGTGAATGCCCCAGCTCGTGGCGCCACCACCGCCAATGCTCCTGCCCCAGAGACCCGCGCCGCAAGCCCAATTACTGCCCAGGGTCTCAGTCCGAACCCCGCAGCGCGCACCGGATTTGTAGTCTAAGCTCGCGGTGCCTCCCCGCTGGCGGCAGGTGCCTTTCCGGCTGACGCGGATGATGATCAAGGCGATGGAGGTCAGCGGCATCGAGGGCAACTTCCGCACCACCTGCCAGAACGTCATGCGGGTTCTGCGCTCGAACAAGGTCCCGCTGCCGCCCACCCGCCGGCCATTGGACGACCCCTGGCTGCCCTTCCTGACCCCCGCGCGGTCATGTGCCCGCTGACGATGGCCGCCGCCGCTCGCTCGCAGGACTCGGTGATGGCGATGCTGGAGGCGTTTGTGCACGACCCGCTCATCAACTGGCGCCTGCTCAGCGCCAACGAGACCACCAACGACATGCTGGCCATCCACCCGCCGGACAACGCAGCCGCGGCCCCGGCCTCCGGCGGTAGCCCCCCCCCCCCCGCCCCCACCCACCCGCCCTCCTCTGCGGGCGCCCCCGTTCAGGCTCACAGGCACACGGGTGCGGGATTCGCGTTGCACTAACCGCCTGCTCCATAGCGGTGTGACTGACAGCGCAGCAGCCGTACAGCCAGCCATGACCGCGGTGCCTTCCCATGAGTGCGGGTGGCACGAGGGCCTCCCCACACCAGAACACAGCTCTGACCAACCCTGCCGCTGGCTGCGCAGAGACGTCCGCCAATGACGTGGACCTGCTGGGGAATCCGCGCCGGGACATGCGGGAGAGGGAGCTACTCACCGCCTACGGCCAGCTCGGGGACGCCAGCGAGGTACTGCGCGGCGCGGCAGCGGCCGGCTCGGCGGTGTGTATGCATGTGAGGGTGCGTTTGCCCGCGGGGCTGGGCGGGGCCCTGACCACGTGTGCGGCGCAGGTGCTGAACGAGCGCGCGGTGACGGTGATGAAGCGCATGAGCGACAAGCTCACGGGGCGCGACTTCCTGGCCGATGGCCTCGCCGGGGCCGGCGAGTCGGACACCATCTCGTCGCAGGTGCAGAGGCTGATCGCGCAGGCGACCAGCCACGAGAACCTGTGCCAGTCGTACATCGGCTGGTGCCCCTTCTGGTAGATTGGGCGGCTTTGCCAGGGCGTAGGGGTGTGGTCCGTGGCCTCGGCTCGGGGGCGGCGGCAGGGCACGGGTCGGACGGGGCCACTGCGCAATAAGGGCAGAGCACGTGCAATTATTTCTCCCAGTCTCCGGCGCCTCGACCCCCAGCATCCGACTACACCAGCTTGCGCCGCGCTCATATCCATTTTTGCGTCACTCATACTTTCACACTCGCCGGCTGCCAGTGTTTACGTGCCTGGTCACATCCTCACAAGGTCCTGCTGCTGCGAGGTCCTACACGGTCCTATATATAGCTATAAATAGATGACTACACATAGCTTATAGGAATATATATTACACCGGTTTAACTATATACCCAACCATGTAATATTCGCCCAGAATTTCGAACAGGTTGAACCTTGCTGTATATCTGGCAGTATTCCGGGCAAATGATATATAGTATACTTATATAGTTACACCGGTGTAATATATAGAATATACATTAGGTATATATATAATATATTTACCTTCCAATGCATGCATAATGCGTTTTAAACAGCACTCATTGTGCACGGCTGCGTGGTCTGAAGTCCGAGCTTCTTGTTGCCAAGCATGCATGGGTGGTATGTGGCTATTCAAGCGCATGGCTGTACATTGCCCGCAAGATTTTGCTGATCTGTCTTTTACGCATCACAATGGCTAACACTGCGCACCGCTGCATCCCACAAAGCCGCCTTGCCCCCTGGTGGCGCCACCATAATGCTATTCTGAGCGGACGTGCTGAAGGCGGCTTCATGTGGTCTGCTCCCGCGCCCAAACAGGCAACACTGGGTCATTCAACTAAGAATTCAGTAATTTGGTCGGTTCGGTCCTACTACGCAGCAGCAGTAGCGCAAATAATTCAGCGAAGCGTCGATTTTTCGGCGGTGAGCTTTATTGCCGTACGGGTACCCGTATACTGCGGATCGGGCCTATAGGTGCATGACTAAAGCGCTTATCTACTGGAACGAACTACTAAGTACTATAATCCACCCACCCGCCCACGGTCCTTAATTACACAGCCGCCCGATTACGATCTCACGGTTGGGAGGCTATGAGTACTGGTACTCGCTACTCGCTGCTGGTAATGGAAATAAAACTCTGGTACTTCAAAGCGCTCAAAAAAACTCTGGTACTTCAAAGCGCTCAAAAAAACTCTGGTACATCCCTTGTCCGCTCGGTAGAGCGGTCGTCTCGTGTGCGAGAGGTACCGGGTTCGATTCCTGGCCGATGTATTTCGGCGATATCGGCCCGGCGTGTCCCGGGTTTCCTCGGTTGATGCATTAGCCCTTCGGGGTTCGAATGAGGCAATGGTCTATGGGCTATGCCAGACCTACGACTGCAGTTGGCGCACGAGGTCAAGTGCTGGGGCGGCTTCGGCCGATGTCCCGGGGCGAACTTTACTTTACTTCAAAGCGCTGGCAATGAATGCGAACGCTCACCGTTGGTAGCGCTACTGGTACTCGCTACTCGCTGCTTGTAAGGATACTGCGCAAAACGCACCATGCACTGGTTACCCACATGGGGATTTGTGTGGTACATATCCTTACACTCCACCCCCCAACCATAGGATGGAGGACCTCCTCCAGCAACGTATCGGCTTGGATTCGGTGGCGATCCGCATTGGCCGGGTCGTCCAACATTGCGGGATATCATATCATATGAAGTAACTTGGTAGTTGAATCAGCGATGCGTCGATTTTTCAGAAAATTTTAACGGAACGGGTTCTATATCGCCGGCCTACAGTTCCATGAATTGCATTGCCAGCGCTTTGAAGTAGCGACTAGGAACTCGCGTGTGGCTTGCATAGAAGTCATCAGGCGCAGTAGCGTTTCGAGCGGCGGCTCCACCGGATTATAGTACTTAGTAGTACATGTCAGTAGATAAGCGCTTGTGACGACTAGCGAGTACCATTTTTTTTTCCATTACCAGCAGCGAGTAGCGAGTATCAGTGCCAGTACCTCCCAACCGTGAGATCGTAATCGGACGGGCGGGCGGGCGGGCGGGTGGATTATAGTACTTAGTACTTAGTAGGCGGGTGGATTATAGTACGTTCCAGTAGATAAGCGCTTTAGTCATGCACCTATAGGCCCGATCCGCAGTATACGGGTACCCGTACGGCAATAAAGCTCACCGCCGAAAAATCGACGCTTCGCTGGATTATATATTTCGCCGCGGGATCGAACCCGGATCCAATGCGTGCGCAGAAGCACCATCTGTAAGGATACGACCGCGCAAAACGCACCAGGCACTGGGTACCCACATGGGGATTTGTGTGGTACATATCCTTACACTGCTGGTACTGCTGGTACTGGTACTGGTATCCGCTACTCGCCGCTGGTAATGCAAAAAAACTCTGGTACTTCAAAGCGCTGGCAATGCAAACGCTCGCTGCTGGTAGTGACTACTTCAAATCGCTGGCAATGCAATTCATGGAACTGTAGGCCAGTGATATAGACAGAACCCGTTCTTTCAAAATTTTCTAAAAAATCTACGCATCGCTGATTCAACTGTCAAGTTACTTCACAGGCTACATATAAGTAATGGAACATCGCAACAATTGCCTCAAGCCGCGGCGGAGGCATGTTCGTTATCAACAAATATCGCGACAGGTTTTTTAATGGATCGGTTTACTTAAGCTGCTGCAAGTAACGATTATATGATAATGCGGGTATTATATGCATATAATGAATGCTGCTGCTGCTGGTCGTGCGCTGCTACTATGATGACGATGATGACGAAATGATATATTTTGACGCGAGGCGGCGATGGGGCATGTTTATTTTGTGGCTCAGTGTCGCAGGCACGGAATCGAGAATGATATTCTTATATCAATTGTTGTATAACATCAATCGCCAATGTTACTTGTGGCAAGATACAAAATCGCTGCATGTATCGACGTACATCAGCCCACAAAGGTCTGCATGTTTTTACGCATGTGATTTGGGTTTGGTCGCGTCTAGTCGGTAAACCCACGCATAGTCTACGCCGTTGCAGCCATTGCGAGGATAGCCATGACAGAGCGACCCGTGCACATGGTGTGCTAGGGACAATGCGACGGCGCGCGTGGCGCGCGCGTCGCATGGTATGCGGCACTACTACTTCCAATGTAACAAGTCTTGCACGGCCGGGCTGTGAATGGTTTGAGCGCACGGCACGCCGACATTTGGACATAAAAAGAGCCGTGTTTTTCTCCCATGGTCGCAGATAAACATGTGTTGGCCACCTACCCCATGCGCATGCCGCGCGGCGCATGGTTTGGAGTCTATGGTCAGCTAGCGGGCTGCATGCGACATTCGTAAACTGGCTGTTCGCCCTGCGAGAAGCAGTAATATTGCAATCACGTTTTAATTCATAACATTTCGGCGTTTTCTCAAATTGAGCGGTAATTTAGTGCGATGGAAAGCCCGTGACTTGCGCTTTTCAACGCACTAATTTTCAGCCCAGATAAAACGCCGAAATGTTATGGCATGTTAAAGTGACCCCCATGTTCCGGCATCCCAGCCAGCCCACTCACTGTGGGTGGGGGCGCATGGTGGGGGCATGTAATGTGCCCTTCCACGCAAGCTCCCAGGCGCGAGGAGCCCTTGGATAGGTCTCCACGTCGCGCGGACCCCGTCATCATTTTATTGGCTTTTCCCCTTGGATGATGGGTGACATGTGTGACAACATGCGCGCAGACATGTGTTGCAGTGGCGACAATGTTGTTGAGGGGCCAGGTCGCGCTTAGCCTAAGGTGCGGGCAGTATAAGCATGCACTTATGGAATCGAAGGCACTTTATGTGTGCTACTTTCAGCCAGCGAGGCGCAGCCAACGGTGGTTATCTTGCAGCTTGGAAAATTGTGGGATGATTGGCCACATCACGACGACGGGATTACCGGCACACTATTATGGAAATGCCATGCATTGCATCGGTAGCGTGCATGGATTGGGCTCAACCTCGGCCATCTTACAGCGCATGCATACGTCCACCCACCACCGGCAGCGCGCGGGCATATGCGACGGATGGTAGCTACGCCGCCAACAAGTTGGCCGCTATTCATCGCCCGTTTTTTTGGTGGTTTTAGCCATGTGCCAAGCAATGCCATTGCCGAAGAACAATTCTAAAAGTGCGATAACCGGGAGAAACGGCTGTCTCCTTGGCGTAGGAGGATTGCATACACTGGATTACAAGGCTCCATGGCCCCGTGGCCCCATAGCTTGGGCACCGAGGCGAGGATACGCGCGGATTTCTTTGTGCAAATACTTATGTGGACTGGTGTATCAACATGCCATATAAATTTGCAGGGCGGCGGCCGCCAACGCGGTTGCGCATGCGGTTAGATGTTGCAACCCAATAGCGGCAAGTTGCTGACCAGTACAGATACAACGACATACATAGATGACCCCACCACACCATGTGTCGGCCGGCAAGCAGCATACCGGTAGGGGAGGTCGTAATTGATGTACATCCACCTGGCGGAAACAAATGGGAGGCCCGCTGTTGGGATCATCATGGGAGACTTGCATAGAATGCTGCATAAGCGCACTACGCGCGCGAGTAGTAGCAGTACTACGTAGCGCTGCCGCCGCGTTATTGTATACTGCTACTATGGTACGAGTAGTATAAATGAGCTGTGAAGGATTTCTACGTGGAGTCCGGTTTTGCCAAAAAAGGTGCGCAGGCTCTTTTACATGGCCAGAACCCGCAATTGCAAGGTAATATTGAGGCGAAAGAAGGAAAACGGACTAACTGCGTTGTGACACACAGCGAATTCAAAACTGTCAAGACGATGGCCGGCTCTGCATGCTGCGACGGCATATATGCCTCCCTTCGCGGCACACAAAGGGGCGCAACAATGGGTAAACTAGTAAGCCATACCACTGCATCAGCACGTGCAACTACAAGCGGTGGGGAGAGGTAGAAAACTATAATGTTTATTAAAGCTTCAGGTCACATGTGACCGTTTGCATGCGCAATAGGTCACATGTGACCTCCTCACATTAGGCCATTTGTTAAGAGTGTGCACGAAAGAAGCGGCTAAGGGAGGCGATTCGTGTTAGTATGTTATGGTGTCTTAGGCCATAGGGAAAAATAGTCGAGCGCGGCATAAATATATCAAATTTTAGAATGTCGGGCGCGCCAACGCACTTGGAGGTCGGCCGCTTTCAACGTTATTTTTGCATGTTTTGGATGTTCGTTTTAGCCGGCGTTTTTGCTGTTTTGACGTTATTTGGTACCACAGCGGGATGGATTGGAGACGGTGGTCCCTCACATGTTGGTTAGAGAAGGTGCCAATGGTCAACATGCACTATTATAGGGAGTAGGGGGCTTGCGAAGGAGTACGAAATGAACACAAGTCACTGCAATTGCCTCAACAGTAGAGAGACTAAAACGAATAAAGGTGGTGTGCAGTGGTGGTGCAAAGACTAGAGGCTACACTGTTTTGACTATATAAGTATTATATTGGAATCATTATCACAATGCTTACCACATGGCAGCATTATATCGTACATATACTCATCGCAGTCTCAGGTACACCTCGTACTAGTACTCGTACACATGTACTAACTCGTATTATATCGTACTCGCAAAATTGTCACACTACACCCCCCCCCCCCTCCTCCTAGACGCGGCTGCGGAAAGGTGGAAACCCGATTAACTAGTTTAGAACATTATCATGTGCCCGCTAGCACACGTACATGTAGGCGCATCATTGGGCCAGTGCATGATGTGGAGCCCCATCCCCCCTTCCCATCCTTTGCTCACTCAGGCAGGCACTCGCAGCGCGCACCGTCCCCTCCGGAATCTCCCGTGCAGCGGCCTCGTGCAGGTCCTCGCCTCGGTAGCGAGTAGTAGACTAGTAGCGCGCTAGATGTCTATTGTGGTCGTTGTACTCGTGTACTACTAGCCGTATATGGATACGATGTAGGTGATGAGGAGGACACCGCCGGCTTGTCCACGGCCGCGGAGTGGAGAGTTGTGTTGGTGACGAATTGTTTGCATTATTAATTGGCACACTTTCATGGCAATGCTCATGCTGCATAATAACAACGGTAGCATGCATTGATTGATTGGGCTCAAACTTGGGCGTCATACACGCCATGCATGCATGTTCACCCAACACCAGCGGGAGCGAAAGTGCAACTGCAAATGCGACGGGCGGTAGTAGCTAGCTACACCGCCTATATGTTTCTCGCGTTCTAGCTACACCGCCAACAGGTTGATCCTCCGCATGCCTTGGCCGTGTTTCGGTGGTTCGCCTAGTAACTTGCTTGTGCCAAACAATGCCATTATTATTGCAGAGTACTATTTTGTAGATGTCATAACCGCGGGCGAAACGGTTGCCTCCTTATTGCTTGGCGTTATAGGGGGGGGCACTTGGAGGCTCTGTGGCACCAAGGTGACTGAGGTTACATACGCGCGCGGATTTCTGTGCGCAAAGACTTTAAGAAGTACATGGAGTGATGTAAGCTCCGACAACGAGAACCACAGTATATCCACTAGCGTGCAGATGACAGCAGAAACTTTAAATGGCGTCTTGCCACCCTTCTAGCGTGCTCCAATCATGTTTTGATGCTAATTTGCTATTATCCGTGGACTGTTTAAATTCTCCTTGCAATAATCGCAATATTATTGTATAGCAAAAGTTCCAACGTAACGAACTGAATAATGTGATCGGGATATCATTTATATCCATGTAGTGTAGCAGTCGCTAGTTCGCGGATGTCCTGAGGCGAACTTTACCTCTGGTTCGCTACGCGGCTAGAAATCCTCACCGGTACCATCGCTATGTAGCGACAATAATGCGATTATATTAATAATAGGTGCATATGAAGATGCCCCGCTTCTATGTGCGGATGATGATGACTACCTATAGCTCATGTTGGGGATGATTGGTACGGGGACTGTGATGAAATATTCCTGTCATGAAATATTCGTGACAGTAATATTTTGGGTATTACTCGCGTGAGGATTACTTGTACCGCCAGAATCATAGTATCGTACGCGACAAAGGTAGCGTACGATACGATAAAAATATCAATTTATATAGGATAAGCATTCCTGATGTGACCGTAAGTTGCAAATGATTCCGGCAATTTACTGGAAATACTGGTACGAGTATCAGGAAGGATGCCATCTAGAATAATTGTTGATAATCATCGCGCGCGATTGCCTGATGATAAGAATTCGTCGTATTTTAGCGTTTTGCCTCGCGGTAGGCATTCCCTAAACTCCATCTAACCTGAAAATATGTGTGTATTTTTCTTGACATATGGGCAGGACACAATCAGAAAATGTCATTAGTGCTATCCGAAATCACTCCGCAACACAACTAGGATGTATCGTCTGTCAGTTTTCTTTCAAGAAAAAAGCAAATTATCTACACATTATTTAGCACATTCTATTCTATTTCATTCTATTCCATTCTACTTTACTCTACTCTTTTCCAGTTTTCCTCTTCCAATTGCTCGACATGTATCCTAGTATACCACTACTAGCGCGTAGGTGGCAGAAACTTTAAATGGCGGTGCCTGCCTGGCCGTGTTTTGCCACCTTTCTACAGCATGCAGCAGGTAGCGTGTTCGAATCATGTTTTGCAGATGCTAATTTGCTTTTTAATCCGTGGATTGTTTATAGTCTCGTGTTATCAATAATAGTATAATTGTTTTGCAAAATTTCCAACGAAACGTACGAACTGAATAAATGTGATCGGGATATCAAGATATTCTAAACGGCCGGCGTATATCGAGACGCGGCAAGGGTTTCATTGGTGCCATTCCTGTCCCGGGGGCAAAAACACCGATTATATACATGTGTAGCAGTCGCTAAGGATAGTAATCTATAGTAATGCCACCCTCTCATGAAGTCGACTACCTCACGTAGTGAGAAGACATGGACCCCCTTATTGCGCATGGCTTCTTGTGCGACAGTCTAGGGTGCCTCACGCAGGTCAAGCAGACAAGGCTGTCGTAAACACACAGAAGGCAGCAGAGAGAGAAAGAAACAATGGTTACAACGTTGTCACCACCCGCCGCTATTTATGCGTATGGCTAGCTCACAGCTAGCCACCACCAAGCGGCACGCGCACTGCTAAGCGCGTCACCGTGGAGAGTCGTGCCTTGAAGTGTCGAACAGGAGGTCGTCGCTTAGAGACCTCCGCACATGTAGTTGACACATCAGTTTATACACAAGTATACAACTGATGTTACAGAGGCAGGTGCATTATACATATATGCCCGCTACGGGTACGCACATGCGTATTATCCCGTAACTACTACTGAACAGTGTACCGGTACCAGTAGGACTCATCTCATGATTCATCATCCACCAGTACTCGTATTGTGGCGCGTGACACACGCGCTCACACATACGATACAGCAGCAGGTACTCGTACATGAATGATGCTACGATCATACAGTACCCGTACAGAGTATGCCATTATTGTCACACTACATCTCTCCCCCCTTGACAACAGTGTGAAATAGCATTCCACAGGCAGTTTAATTTGCAGTCGGCACACGTGCCGGGTATTTATGCATATGCTCCACAAATTCAGGTGACTTTACAAAGTCCAACCATTTGGGAGTAGCCATAAAATCCTGCAATGCTATTGTCCTTTTAACATCAAACAAACGATGCCAAACAGGGGCAATAGACTCATCCGCAAAGTGAACAAGAAATTGCAACTGAGTACCACGTAAACCGGGCATGGAACCGATCTTAACGCTGGTAATCTTGTCAATCTCATACTCATCATCAGAGTCGTCACCGGTACCAACAACAAGAGGTACATGCGGGCGCAACGGCGCAGTGGGACAGGGTCTCAAGTTATTAACATGAAATACTGGGTGCAACTTAACACCAGCAGGTAATTTCAGTCGATAACTATGACCGCCAATTTTCTCTACAATAGAAAATGGGCCAAGCTGCTTGTCCATCAGCTTTTTGCAAGGCTGACCTTTGACCTTAAGCAGACGGGTATCCACAGATACTCTATCTCCAACATTGAAGATAGGAGGATTGCGCTGTTGCCTAACACTAGGTCGAACAGTCAATTCATCTTTATGGACAGCCAACACTGACCGAACCAACTCGTGAATCTCCTTCATATCTTGGATACGTTGCTGAGCATCACGAGAGAATGCTATTGTTGGTCTCATACCAAACAATACATCCGGAGGCGTTTCAGGATTGAAACCATACATAACCTCAAATGGTGCATGCTCAATGCCAAGTGCTTTGTTGGAATTATACGCAAATTCCATCAATGGTAACTGGTCTACCCAGTTTGAACCATCGAAACAACAAAACGCACGAGCCAACTCAGTGACTATGGCATTAATGCGTTCGGTCAAACCATCTGTTTCAGGATGTTGGCCACTAGACATGTTCAATTTAGTGCCAAGTCTCCGCCACAGAGTTTGCCAGAATGCAGACAGGAACCGTGGATCTCTATCAGAGACGATCACACGAGGTATTCCATGCAGCCTGAATACTTCCTTCAGAAATAATTCAGCTGCCTGTCCACCAGTCACGTTGACTGTGGTTGGAATAAAATGTGCTTGCCGGGACAGATGGCAACACACAACCAACATAGTATTATAACCATTACTCTCAGGTAACTCGGTTATAAAATCCAAACCAACCGTATGCCATGGACGTGGCGGTACTGGTAAGGGCTGTGTTGGTGCAGGTGGCTGCGGACGTGCACGAACACGCCGGCACACCGAACATTGTTCACAATAGGTTTTCACGTCATGTCGTATGCGTGTCCACCAAAAACGGTCCAAGGCACGTGCCAAGGTGCTTGCATAAGCACGGTGACCAACAGAATCATGTAGCTCATACAATATCTTATTGATGATGTCACGATTGGTTGGTATGCAAAGACGTCCATGTCTCCAAAAATAACCATCGTGCTCTACCACATGACCGGACTGCTTCCACCCCCCCCCATAAGGAGTAGAACGCGTCCTCTGCATATCCAGCCTTAATAAGGTGGAGAATATTGTCATCAAGGCTAAGTGACGACGCACTTACAGCCGACAATACCGCAGTACATGGGCGATGTTCACTCACGAGTGATTCAGCCGCGTCCGGCACATCCCCGGTCCAATATAAGCCACCGAAACCAATCGGCTTAAAATCCGGTCTACGCGACAACGGATCGGCTTCATTCCATTTGCCCTTTCGGTATGCAAGAGATATGGACCCAACAAACGGCTGCAAGTCGCGTACATAGCGCACTTGTCGCCGGTTCAACCTTTCTGCCGGTTGCCTGAGCAGATGACGCAGGGTGTCATGATCTGAGACAACAAGGAATCGACAGCACCCTTCAAGGTAACAACGCCAGTGCTTAATTGATTCACAGACAGCCAAAGCTTCCAAATCATAAGCACTGTAGGTATTACCACGCTCAGCTGCATTCAGCTTTCGCGCCCAGTAACTCACTGGTTGAGGACCTCCTCCTTGGTCCTGCAGTAGCACTGCAGCAAGCCCTACGTTGGACGCATCTGTCGCTACGGTGAACGTCGCATCCGCCCCCATGGAAGGAATGGAAAGACACGGAGCGGAAATCAGTCGCAGACGAAGGGTCTCAAAGGCTTCCTGACACGCCGGTGACCAGTCAACATGAACTGGTTTAGACTTACGCAATAAGTCAGTCAATGGTGCAGTTAAATCACTGAAATGATGAATAAACTTAGAGTAGAAATTGCAGAATTGTACAAAACTTCTGATTTCACTCTGAGTTTTAGGGACAGGCCAATCCCTAACTGCAGCTACTTTGGCCTCTGAAACAGACAACTTACCATCAGCGACGGTATACCCCAAATAATCCATAGATTGCATGCCAAAGAAACATTTCTTTAATTGCAACCTCAGATTATATTCATTCAGTTTCTCAAAAACTAAACGAAGGTGCTTTATGTGGTCATCATAATTATCTGAATATATACATATATCATCCAGATACACCACCACAAAGTCACGCAAAAATGGTCTCAAGATGTCATTCATCATGCGCTGGAAAGTGGCTGGGGCATTGCACAAACCAAATGGCATTGCAGTCCACTCCCATAGACCATCAGGTGTCTGAAACGCTGTCTTGTGGATGTCCTCCTCTGCAATGGCAACCTGCCAATAACCTGATGCTAAATCCAGATGGGTATAGCAACGGGCATTGCGGAGAGAATCCAACGTTTCATCAATTCGCGGCAAAGGATACATATCCTTTCGAGTGACCTCGTTCAGCCCACGAAAATCGACACACAACCGAAGGGATCCATCTGCCTTCTTAACAAAAAGAATAGGCGAACCAAACTCAGATTGACTAGGACGAACAAGTCCAGCGGCAATCGCATCTTTGAGTTGGCGATCCAATTCAGCACGTTCAGCGGGAGACAAACGATTAAGTCTTTGGCGTTTCATTTTGCCAGTTAACTCAATTTTGTGATCCCATGGCCGATGAACAGGCGGCCTGTTGACTGGACGCAAAATTTCAGGAAACTCGTCATACAACAAATGACGAATAGCATCCTTTTGCTCTGGTGTCATAGCATTGTCTAAATGCAGGTCAGGATCATCCTTTATAACCGACATTTCAACGACATAGAATTCAGCCAAAGAATTATGCTTAGACGCACGAGCAGTTTTGCGCATCAACTTTTGTACCCTAGTGGAAGTAATCATGCTACATGCAGGAGTACGACCCACTATTACAACAGGTACATGGGTTCCATCCATTAAAGTCATGATACGTTCCGTACCATACTTAATGGTAACTTGCGCTTCATCAAGCCAAGTTAAACCCAATACAATGTCGGAGACTTTGAGCTCACGCAGTATATAAAATACTCGATTCTCAAATACATGTCCTCCAACAGACAGAGACACAACAGTTGTATGGTAACATGAGACACGTTGACCATTAGCCAAACGGACAGGTGTTCTGGCTTTCAACTTTTGTATCTGCAAGTTGTTTCTGCGCACAAAGTCCTCAGATATAAAATCTAAAGATGCCGCATTATCAACCAGTGCATCCACAACGGCGTCATCGTTAATTGTCACATTAACTTTCAACAATGGCCTGGGGTCATCCCAACGAGTCAAAGAAGCAATCTGAGGCAAACTTTGCCTTTGCATACTCCAAAATGATGGATCAGTCACATTGACAGCATCACACTCATTTATAGACTCAGATGCACGTTCACCAATACCAACGCTAGAATCCGCAACTTTTGCAGAGTCCACGTTAAAACTCACATTTGGACTTGTGACAGTTTTAGGTACAAAGTCATCAGGAAAAGCACAGTTAGCATCAACTAACCAAATGTTAACCCCATACTTTGGCGGTCTAACATCTTCCTGGACTGTGGCATTTTTATGAGACCACCTGGTGAACAAAGGTGTCTTTGCCGGGTATTGCTGCAATAGTTTCCAATGCTTTGTCAAAGCACTGAATCTATCAAATGCAGGCAATACAAACACTCCTACAGTATGTTCTTTAGCCCTACTGCGGCATTGCTCAAAATGCCTCGCAATAGACTCAGTCATATGCCATGGAGGGTGAATAAACACACGTTCATTCGACAAGTCGCGCGATAATATCGAATCTTGTTCTGAACAGAACGGCAAGTTTCGATGGGTATTCAGACCCTCATTATCCGCACAGCCCTCCAGCGTAAACTGGAACATCTCATGTAAGGGATCGAAGACTCTATCGACCAGTCGCCACTCGGCACTGACTGCAGTCTTTCTAGGCATACGACGCCTCAGAGCCTTTACGCGACGATGAGTCGAAACTTTCCGAGCACCCGTTACACAGGCTACTGGCAAAGTCGTGCCAGACTCGCGTACACTATTCGAGTTCTCATCAGTAGGCGACTCAACATAGTCGTTACTACTCTCAGAGATGACGACATCGTCACTCGAACATGTACTCGTCACAGGTATATCGTCATTCAGACGTGCATTAGACAATAATGCGGATACCTCAGGTGCCAATGACATATCGGCAACAGTAACTTCGCAGTCATGCGACTCGACAGTTACTGGACAGCATGATGTAACACAAACATCACTTACATCCCTATCTGAGCTGTCAGCAGCAGAATAAGGGCACCCCTATTTCATCTTAGGGCAGTCTTTCAGAAGGTGAGCCTCACCACACTTAAAGCATGTTTTAGCAGCCAGATGCTTAGCATACTTCTCAGGCTCATGCATTTTGACATGATTAAGATAATCTACTATCTTTCTGCCAGGTGTTGTGGTGTTATTACCCTTCTGCTTCCCGTCGCTGGACTTCTGCCTCTTGCCGTTGTTGGTGTGGCGTCCATTGGTTGCGACAGGTGGAGCATCATCTCCACGGTTGCGCTTGCTCATGTTGGCAGCCTTGGACTTCTTCCTGGAGTCATGTCCTCCATTGCCATTGCCAGCAGGATGTCCATTGGCCACAGGCTTAGCCGCATTGCCAAGCGCCTTGTTGCTCCCAACCATCGCCGTTGTATACTGTTGTAGCTCAGCGAGTGTCGATGGTTGTCCAGCTCGCTTCTGGTCAGTCACAAACTTATGGGCAATCTCTTTAAGCTTATTGTGACTCAATGCAGATGCAAACTTAAGGACCATGAACTCATCAGGAAGGGTTAGTCTGGTCCTTGCTAGGACATCGTTGAAGGTCTGCACAAAGTCCTTATAATCCAAGGGAGAGTCTTGGGGACCAGCAGACGCCTGCTTGATGCCATCAAGCTCTATGCATGCATCATGCACTATGTCATGCATCAATGGTGAGTCTCTAACTGCCTTCACAAACTCTGCAGCGTTGGTAGGACGCAGCGAAGGAGGCTTGGAATCAAATCCCTGCCACCAACGCTGGAACTTGCCACTCAGAGTCTGCACGGCATATGCAAGACCATATGCAGTTGTGGACTTCAGTCCCACAGTGCCAAGCAGCTCCGGTAGTCCAGTCAGCCATACATCTAGCTTGAGGACATCCTGGCCATCTTGCTTGGGCTGGGTTTGAGCAGACTTCCTCTGGGACTCAGTTAGTTGTGCATCACGCGTCTCATACCATGGTATGTCAGTGATTGTTATATTGTTGAGGTCAGTTGCCATCGGATCTACAACTAGATAACGATGCACAGCATGCCAGATAGGGGACTCACAAGAGTCATACCTAAATGCGAATTGTTGAGGAAGCTCAGGGTATGAACGGTTCATCCAGAAACCATTCAACACAGACTTATAAATGGTTGCCCATGAATCACTTACCGCAGTATGAATCATGAACGGAGGGTACCACACAGTCGTCGGCACAGGCTTGCCATGACTGTTCAATGCAATGCTCACGGAGTACGAATCCTCAGACTCCGGGTCTAGGGTGATACTCTCAGGGAAGGTGCGCGCGACGTCGGGTAATGCAGCGCCGCCATCATCAGCATTTAGTTCTTCACCAGCTGCAACCACCGGTGCTACTAAATGCGACATGACTAAGGCGTGCGATCTCTCTGGTGTGCGCATCTCATTCGCTATCTGCTTCGCCGATAGCTTAGATGCATATAAGAAACAACGCATGCCCTCGATGGTGAGAATGTCAAACAATTCTAAATCATCTTCATCGACAAGCAAGCCAGTCTCTTCACGCAGTTTGCGCACCGCCGTGCCGCGCACAGACTTGTCAGACGCTATCGACTTTCCGACAGGTAAGAAGAGAGTCGATCTAGCGTTCGGTTCAGTCGTCAGAATCACTTGGCGTTCGACCGAGTGACCCTTACCGTAAGTCACCACCACGGCTGCACAAACCTTGGTAGTCGACAGGTCGACAGAACTTTCCTCGTTGAGCAGCAGCTCTCGGCTCTTGCCAGCAGAATTCATCGACTCGGACATGTCGAACTGTTCAGTCGAGTTATCTCAGATAAAGCAGTGGAAGCTAGGATAAGGAGCGCAACAGTCGCTCCGAAACCAGTGCGACAGTCTAGGGTGCCTCACGCAGGTCAAGCAGACAAGGCTGTCGTAAACACACAGAAGGCAGCAGAGAGAGAAAGAAACAATGGTTACAACGTTGTCACCACCCGCCGCTATTTATGCGTATGGCTAGCTCACAGCTAGCCACCACCAAGCGGCACGCGCACTGCTAAGCGCGTCACCGTGGAGAGTCGTGCCTTGAAGTGTCGAACATGAGGTCGTCGCTTAGAGACCTCCGCACATGTAGTTGACACATCAGTTTATACACAAGTATACAACTGATGTTACAGAGGCAGGTGCATTTATACATATATGCCCGCTACGGGTACGCGCATGCGTATTATCCCGTAACTACTACTGAACAGTGTACCGGTACCAGTAGGACTCATCTCATGATTCATCATCCACCAGTACTCGTATTGTGGCGCGTGACACACGCGCTCACACATACGATACAGCAGCAGGTACTCGTACATGAATGATGCTACGATCATACAGTACCCGTACAGAGTATGCCATTATTGTCACACTTGATTTAGCTAGCGTCTGGACTCACTGCGACGCCGGACTTCTACGACATCGCGACTGACGAGACCGGCCGACGCCTGACTGAAAAGCGGCACCTGGCCACGCTGGACAAGTACCGCTCTCTCTATAGCTATGGTTTCTACGATGCCGTCGCTCACGCAGCCCTCAACGAGGCGGCAGCGGGGATTGAAGGAGCGGTTGGCGAGGAGTCGCCCTTCGTGCGTTGGACGTTGACATCCTGAAGGCGGCTATCGCGGCGCCACCAACCGGCACCGACGCGACTTCCTCGCCTTCCTCCGCCTCAAAGCGACGGGCGAAGCGGACGCGGGGGACAAGACGCTCCCGAGATTGCGCGCGCTCGCCTCCTCCGGCCCCGCTACGCTGCCAACGGTTCGCCAGCGGTGGCAACTTTCCGAGAAGAGCTTCTCCACCACCAAGCCGAGTACACCGTCACCGCCGCGCGGTGAAGGCCACCGTACATCATCGCTTTGGCGGCGACCCCACCAAGGGCGAGCCCACCCGCTAGCCCCGCCACCGCCACCCCCGCCACCCCCCGGCCGCCCCTGAGCCGCAAGACCCCAAAAACCCCAAGTAAGCCCCGACCCGGCCGGCACCGGCCGGCCAAGATCGACAAATCAGGGTGCGGCGTGTAATTCTAGTTCCCCGCTACACGTGCCTAGTTCCTGCTCCACTGAGTGCGGAAGCATTGGCGAGAAGAATGGCGGCGAATTGGGGCGAGCGGGCGCGTGCTGCAGTGGATGAGGGAGGGCGCGTCGGTGCCGTTCAGCGCCGGACCCCCTCCAACCTTCCACCGCGGCATTTCGCTACAGGACGCCACGGACGCGCAACTACAGTGGTGGAGCGCGGAAAATTAAAACTATAGTCGAATTGGAGCCCTAGAACCGGGGGTAACGAGTCGCTACGTCTTGCTTTTGTGAGTTTTTTCTAGTTCCAAAACCAGGCATCAACAAGTGTAATCGACATGCGCCATCATCTAAACCTTTACTGCGCAGTCTACAACATGTGTTTCGAGACGCTCCGGATGTTGCGTCGTTGCTTGGCATGTCGAAGCGATTGGGCCTTCTCTTTCGATATCGATCCATGACGGCTACTACGCCCTGGGTTGAAGAGAAGACGTCCGAGACTACTTCACAATTAACGTTCATGGAACCATGTGGCGCTTCGCGGCGCGAACCATGGGCTCGTCGCTCAGCCTTGGTTATTAGTTTTGTACCCTAGTTGGCGTGATGGTGTGCTACCTCCGCTAAGCGGATTCCGCGACCTACGCGCGGTCATCCATCCCAGTCCTCGCTTCCACGTTTCCAGTGCGAGGCGTGGGGCGTCTGCGTATTGGATGTTCATCGACGACTTCCTTTTAACTTGTCGCACCGTCTCGCAAGGTGGCGTTACGGCCACGCGCTATGGTGGAGCGACAATGGGGACGGTTGTGCCTAGCCCGCCACCAAAGCCCATTCCGAGCCTACCCATCGCCTCCGTCCAACACCTAGGCCTCGATATCGACCTTACCGAAATGCGCTTCTCCGCCCCGCCCGAGAAGCTCCAGCGGCTGGCGACCGTTGCCCGCAACTTGCTTTGCCGCGCTACGCGCCGCCGCGTGCCCGCGCGTCTACTAGATGCGCTGGCGGGGAAGGGGCAGCTCATCTACATGGTTATCCCGTCGGCACGCTTCTACCTCCGCGAGGATCACAGCGTCCCGGCGTCCCGCCGCCGGTCGTGGAGCGGAGATGTCAAACTGACGCGGCATGTTCACTATACTCGTACACATACTCGGCTGCCCGTTATTGATACTCGTACATCATGGTATATTGGTACTCGGCTGCCCGTGTACCGAATAAATGGCTATATATGCGGCGTCCTGCAGGTATATGACATGCTCGGATCTTTTGTATTGCTTTCACCGATTTCGGAGCTTTGGCTGCAATCCAGGAGGAGGTCACTGGTTCGATTAACTAGCATCGGTGTGGGCGCATTACGAATCGTCGGCAACGTTAGCCCTTGCTAAAACCTTGGGTATATATGTTTAAGCGTCTTTTGCGTCAAACCCTTTAATTGCCACAGTACGGTGCGGGTGTCCCCGCATGTGTTGTGGCGGGGTGAACATTCTTATATACAAGTACGCACCCAAACATTTCCCACCACCGCGCCCGCCGATGACTGGCCCGGATTCATGCCATGCATGAGCGGTTCCTTGAACACTGCCTTGCATGTGGCGAAAGTGAATATGAGACTATCGAACATATGTTGGTGGAGTGCCCGCGGTGGGGGTATCACCGTCATTATTGGGGGTTGTTAGTTCCGGAGTTTCGGTATTTTATCAGTAGTCATGTAGCACTCGAGGACTTGACTGCCTTCATTTTGGGCGGGGTCCCCCTCCCTTCACGGCGCCCTGAATTTTAGTGCTGGGAATGTGAAAATTTTCCAGTTATGGCGTCGGGCGGGGCCTCCCTCAAATTATTGCCTTTTCTGTTGCACACATGTAGCGACTATCGCAGCACTCCCGAAATGCTTTAGCGACTATTGCTCCGCGAGATTGGGCTTGCCCCAACTCGCATTACTCGAATGGGCCGACGCCCAAACGGGTAGGCCGGACCTTTCGTGGTCAGTGCCAGGTATTTCGATGGCTCAGCTGCTGGTGTGAATTACAAAAAGGGCAGTAACAGATCCACCCACTGCGCTAAAAGTCAACACATCCAGCCGCCAAAAAGCGGCATTTAGATGGCTGCTATTTTGATGGCAGTGTTTTATGAGACCGTGATCCAACAGTGCTGGAAATTTGTCACTGGCCCTTATTAGTATTACAGAATGCTCCGGCAATGTCCTTCTTGACTACATCGGAGCGTCGCCTGCCCCGGGCTTTCCGTAACTTGATCGCTGACTTAACGGCCGTCGTAGATACTCTGCAAGGATTTCACTGTTGCCAGTCATGGTCCAGAAGCAGCGCGGCGTATAAGCAAGACGACAGGCCGCCACAGCTAGCAGGGATCCCGGACTGCCACTCCTCCGCCTACCACCCACTCCGGAATGAGGTGCGAGGCTGCACCACACAATCTTCAACCCTGACAGCACCTCGGATTCCCGCAGATACCTTGCGGCACGGTGGGCCCGTACAGGTAGCAGCGTCAAGGGGGGGCGCATCAGGTTCGCTAGACGACAAATTTTATTTCGACGACCTGCTGAAAGTGTATGCGGCTTAAAAAACGCTCGGCGTTGCAGGTCGTGACGGCTGGAGCTGCCATCGGCGACAGCAAATTTTGCGATATTGTGCACTCACGGCTATGGACGACCTCGTGATGGCGCGACTGGCGGTGCTGAAGAAGCGGCACGAGGAGCAGATGCTTCTGGGGGCGGGTCACGCCGGGCACGCGAACTCGCCGGAGGTGGCGGCATCCGGGCGGGAGCGCGACCCGGCTGTCGACCCTCACCCCCACAAGCTGCCGCCGTGCGGGGCGGCGGCAGAGGCCGGCGACGCTGCGGCCGATGCCGATTCGCACGGCGCGGTGCCGCCGCCGGCCGAGGCCGGCTGGCGGGAGGTCACGGCTGCCGGCAGCAAGTGGGGGCCGCTGACACTGGAGGAGGTGCGCGCGGAGCAGGCCAGCTTCTCTGTCGCCCGAAACTGGACCCAGTTCCACAAGCCGCGCAACATCATGGCGGCGCTCATGGCGGAGGTCGGAGAGGTCCGCCGCCCCTGCTCTCCCCCGTCCTTCATCTCTCCCGTCGGCCTGCTCGTCGCGCCACCCTCCCCACACTGAGAGCAGGGCGCGCCTCGCAGCTGACGGAGGGGCTCGGGCTGTGGCGGGAGGTGGGTTTCGGAGGCGAGGGGCTCACCCCGGCAGGTGGGCCGCGGCGCCTTCACACGCGCCTGCACGCTGCGATGGACTGTACACCATAGGGTGGGGGGGGGGGGGGGGGGCTCCTTTGCGCAACTGCGCCTCCACAGGCACATGCCCTGCTTCCCCCACCGCTTTCGAAGGGGAGGTCATGCTGGCCGGGAGCATGCCCACCGTCCCTTACCCACCTCACGCATACGCCCTCCCTCCGTCACCACTCCTCGCCAACCTCACAGAGAAGCACCACGTGGGTGAGGAGATCACCGACTGCCTGGTGTACCTGCTCCGGCTGGCGGACGTGCTGGATGTGGACCTTCCCGCGGCAGTGTCGCAGAAGATGGACAAGAACCGCTCCAAGTACCCGGTGAGTGCGGTGTTGCAGGCGAGCGTGGGCTGGGGCATACCCCCCTCTCAACCCCCTCCCCCCCGCCTCCCCCATCTCCCTTGCGCTTCACTGCCGGATGCTGTTGCGGCGGCGGAGTGGCGAGCACACCTCTTCTGATCGCTGGCATGTTTGTTGGGTGGGGTGGGGGGGGGGGGGGTGCTACGCAGGCGGAGCTGGTGTACGGCAGCTCCAAGAAGTACACCGAGTACAAGGCGGTGCACCGCGCCGGAGAACGCGGGTGAGCATGTTTGGCGGAGGGGCCGCCTGCACGTGACTGTCAATTGGCGGCCTGCGCAATGTGGCGGCCCCTCTCTCTCCCGAGCCTGCCAGCGGGGTGGCTTTTGCCCCTGGCTTTGTTGACAGCCCCACCGTAGCCAACCCCACTCGTAGATCCCAAGGCGAAGGGGGTTTTGGCACGGGTTGGCTTCCTGCGGACTGTTTGGCGCGTCCTTGCGGGAGAAGAGGCACTTAGCGGTGCTGCCGTAACGAGATGGCGAGGGGTCTGGGTGGCGTGTGTTAGCATGTACATACAGCAGTAAGGACTGCGGCTCCTTGACGACCCGGTGGCGGTGCGCGCCGAAGTACATTTGAAATTCCTTACACCTGTGTTCCCGGGCCACCCTGGCCCAGCTGTCTTAAGGCCCGGCTATAGGAACACGCATAGGGTCCACTGATTAAAGTGCCTAGCATGTAGTCCTCTGAAGGCCGGGCCTGGAATTCCAGCGCGGAAGGCGTGTCGTCCTCGCCCCCCTCCCCCCTCCTTACAATCCCCTATCGCCTGCACTGCGGTGCACTTCTGCCTCTGCGCACTACTGGTCTCAGGCTTTCGGCGGCCTCTAGGTGCTGGGTCTTCCAGTAGCAGCTTCGGCCCGCAGCTCGGGCGCCGTATGATCGTCCTGCACTCGGCGCCTGCTTGACTTGTCGCCGCCCCTGCGACTGCATGGGCGCTGCCCACTTGGATGGAGGGGCCCAGGCGGTTCAACGGTGTGGGTTGTTGGGTGGGCGCGTGCGGCGAGAGCGAGGCCACATGCATTGTTAGGGAAGGGCGCCATTTCGTGTGGCACCGGTGGTGGTGGTGAAGGAAGGGGGGGGGGGGGGGGGTGACGCCACCCGCGCTGGCAGGCGATGATGATGATGGTAGTGGTGGTGGGTGGGGTTTTGGGGGGGGGGGGGGGGGGGGGCGCTCGGAGGACGCGGATAATTTTATGTACGAGCAGCGTGAACTGACCTGCACTGCCGGCGGAGGGCAGCTAGCGGTGCATCTGACATAAATATTGCGGGGGGCTCGGGCTGCTAGCTCCAACAACATCACATGCACTGCTAGAAGAGGGCACCTGCTGGGGGCACAACGGGGGAGGGAGTGCCCCCCCCCCCCCTCTGATGGGATAAAACGAGACGCATGAAAGTAGCAAAGTGAGGCGTCGTCGCTCTATGGCGATCTCTTTGGCTTAGCGCCCACATTACTCTACGGGAGTGTCTGGCCTGGATCAGGAAGTGCCATGCTCTCCATGAAAAGCCCTCTGTTCTTAAGGCACGTGCACGGACTGGTGTACAGCCCTCCGCTCGTCCAGGCCGTACCAGATGAAGACCAAGGCATGCACGTGTGGCATCACACAACCTGCTGCATCTACAACCACCACCATACACGGTATCCGATGCCACAATTACCGCACCGTGGATTAACCCTATCTATGCTGGTACATGGCTCTGCCCTCCTGGGCGTGTGTGGAAGCGTGCCTCCAACCCGGCGGAAAGGCGGAGCGGAAATACTGCTACCGTGCATGGCACCCCTAGCGTTATTCAAACATCACAATACATGGTGCTAACCGACTCGGGGCTTTCTAATGCGTTCCAGTTATTTCATGCATGTATGACTGGCGACATGCAAAGATGCCACAGTAACCCCGCGCATGTGCACGGCGTTCCCCACAAGTTGAGGAGCAACAACAGGGCAGTGTTTGGCTGGGATTACAATACCAAGGCAAGCGTGACAGAACGTATGACAGTGCAACAAGTGGCTTCATTTCCCTCTCTCCTTATATGCTATCGCGTAGGTGGCAAACATTTCAACGGCGGATCCTAACCATGTTTGCCACCCTTCTTGCGTTTTTCTATTTCTATCATATTCTGATTTTCCCACTCTCCTCTTGTTATTGCTTAAGTTCCATTCTAAAATACTGCGGACGCGATAGTAAGGACGTAACGGAAGATAGGAACTTATATACTCCTTTATGTGTGCAATTCTTACAAACGCGCTATGAAAATCTTATCAGGTTATGATATATATAGGCGTCATATACGTATTTAGATATACCATGTAAGGATTGCCTGACGTGCCAAGGAATAACGCGTCATGTTGCCAGTATGTCCAACGTTAGCGCTGTGCCCCGGTCCGCGTTCCTGTACCTGTATCGCCATCTAATTTCAAACAATTCACGTATACTTTTCCTGAGTAAATGGGCGATACCAACCCAGACAATGTCCTTAGCTCTTTCCGAAATCGATTCGCAATACGACAAATGTATGGGTCTTTTGAATATGGTGACAGTATCCGCGGGAACAAGGTTGCTGTCGATACCACCATTGCCCCTATCCTCGGCGTGTCAAGCTCGGATCCAAATAACGATTGCATTGCGCGCCGCAGAGTGCCACAAAATCCGTCGAAAGTATGACGAGGGTGTCCGAAACGCCGCCAGCATGCTTCGCTTATTTGTTCCTTTTGCCGTCTCCGAGTGCGGCTCGGTCGCCCCGCACGCCGAGGCCTTCTTAATGAAGGTCGCGAAAGCTAGCCACACGCACACTGGCCAGAAAATCGGCCAGGTCTTGTCTGCGTGGCGCCGCCGTTTCTCCTTGCTCGTCAGCATGGCGCATGCAGACAACGTTCTTGGCGGGGTCGCGACGGCGCGCACAGCACGTCATGGTGATCCTGCGCCTGCGTCGCGTCGCTCGTCAGCTTGTGTCGCTATCGCCCGCCGGGTCATCGGCTGCAAGCGCCCTCGCCGCGGCTGATGGCCCACCCCTGAGCGGTGGTCCCCTTTGGCTTCCTGTTTCCCTTCCGGATTTTTTCCTGGTCGGTCCCTGGCTTTCAGTGTTTCCCTGGACCCTGTGGTTCCTTGGCGACTTGGTGACTTCCTGGCTCTCATGGCTTTTCCTTGGTTCTTGGCTCCCTGCCCTGCTTGACCCCTGGTTTCAGGCTTGTATTTATTCTCTTTTGCTGGCAGCAACCTTTCACAATTACTTCTGATTCTGATTTTAGTGCGTACATGTTAAAGCACTGACGTAACAATACTCTTAATGCAGATGTATCTGTCAGTTTTCATTCAAAATATAATTGTTGTGTGGGTACTGGAAACGCTCAATGTGGCGCAAATAATGCCACTCGCGTAGGACACTTATTAGGGCCAAAGGGCTTGCTTGCACCCTATGGTGATATAGTCTGAACATAAGTAGTGCGCAACATTCCAGGCTTTCAGGCCATAAACCCTATATTCAACTGCCCTACTATTCGTAAACTCGGATTCGGCGAGGAAGGGGCCTGTGTGGGGAGGTGTAGCGATGCCCACGCGCCGGGCCACCACTACTAGTCGCCACTACTGATAGTACTACTGTGCTGCTGCTGCCTTAAAAAACCGGACCAGCATGGCGCCTACAGGTACGACGATGCTCGGCAGCTGCATCGCGATGCGCCATATCATCACGCAAATACCCTCGCGTCGCAGGGCTACAAGGAGGCTTCATTGCTGCATTCTCCCCCACACACTGAGCATTATCATCAGTGACAGGGTGTTGCTGCCCCATCACGTCGCGAGGCTCTCCCCACCTGGGCGGCCGCAATATCCGATGGACGGCAGCAGCTGCTGCTCTGTGGACAGGCTGCGCTGGAAGGGCGTCACGTACCGCCTGGCTAACGGGCGGCTGCTGCTAGACGGCGTCGATGGCGCTGCCTCTGCCGGCCGCCTCATGGCGGTGCTGGGCCCCAGCGGCGCAGGCAAGGTGCGCGGTTGTGCCCCCCCCCCCCCCCCCCCCCCCGCCCGCGCGCGCCCGTCTGGGCTCACTGCCCCCGACCCGACCCGGGGTTCAACGGGGCGATGTGCCCAAATCAAAGCCGGAGTTGCCTCCTCCGAATGCCACCCAATACCATCGACGCCGTAGCCGAGCGTCCGGCTGTGCCACACAGTCAGCTTAGGGTGTCACGTAGTCGTCGCATAGTAGTATTAAGGCAGTCCTTAGGTAGCATCCAGGCCCGGGTGGGCAGGGCGATGGAAGTGTGCCGATACGATCGGAACCCCTTGTCGTCAGGCCAAACTTAAAGTAAATCGTCTGGACCAATATGAATGGCGAAGATATTCCGCCGCAAAAGACAACCAGCCATATCTAATTGCCCATTCTTCTTAAGTAATATGTCCTTATTCGCACACCCCTTCCCTTTTTTCTGTCAGGGGACTACGGTTTGGAGGAAAGCACATCTGTGTGCTGTGCGGGCTTGGTTCCGTGGGGTGCCTGTTTGAGTGCAGCTATGTGAAGTGCGAGTGCGGACCCCGAGTGGAATATGTCCTGGTGTTTTTCCACGTCTGGGGCCGCCACGCCGACGGCCCACACAGAGACGGCCTACGCATCTCTGGCTCATGCTCGCGGTGCTCCTTGTGTGCCGCTCCTTTGTGTGCTCCTCTGCTCATGCGCCGGGCGGCACGGAGTTTTTTGTGCCGCGGTATGGTGTGCCATCAAAGGCATATCATGACGACGCGCACGTCTGTGCCGCAAGCCACGGTGTGACTCAGCCCCCCTTAACAGGGGAAACACAAAGCCAGACGCGCCAATAAACGAAAAGCGCCGGGATAAACCTGCCAATAGCGCCCGCACGACGGCCACACCCCTGCCCCGCCACCCGGAGAGCAGGTGGGCAGCGGGAGGGGGGGGGGGGGCAGCGCGGGGGAAGGGGGGGACGAAGGCGACACCACTCTCTCTTAGGGGTTTAGGGGCCTGGCCTTCAGAGGGCTGCATGCTACGGGCTCCGGCCGACCCCATGCGGGTTCATGCATCCGGGCCGTACGACAGCTGGTCTGTGTAGTTGGACGACTGTCAGGGATAAAGTTGTGAAAACTTTCAAGTTTTCAACGAGCCGCCCCAAGCCAGCAATGTGCACCCGCCAGGTGCTGACGTGTTGCCTCCGTGCGAATGCCCCGTGCCATGCAGACCACGCTGCTCCGCGTGCTGGCGGGCAGGCTGGCGCGCGAGGGCGGCGCCGCCCTGGGCGGAGGCCTGAGCACGGAGCCCGCCGGGGCCGCCCCGCCCGAGGCGGCCTTTGTTGCGCAGGACGCCGCGTTCTTCAGCAACCTGACGGTGCGTGAGACGGTGCTGCTGACGGCGCGCCTCCGCGCGGGGGAGTCGGCGGGCGGCGAGGGCGCAGCGGGCGCGGGGGCGGAGGCGCTGCTGGCGCGGCTTGGCCTCGCGGACTGCGCCGACACGCTGGTGGGCGGCGACACCGGCGGGCGCTTCGTGACGGGCATCTCGGGCGGGGAGCGCCGGCGGCTGGCCATCGCGTGCGAGCTGGCGGGCAGCGACGGCGAGTCGGGCGGCCTGCTGGTGGCGGACGAGCCCACCAGCGGGCTGGACTCCTTCCAGGCCGACCTCGTCGTGGCGAAGCTCAAGGAGCTCGCCGTGTTGCAGGTATGGAATGCCGCGAGGAGGAGATGCACATGCTGTGGCGGCCGCATGAGTGTCCCTCCTCCTCCCCCCCCTCCCCCTCCTCCTCGATGACTTGGTTCCATCACAGTGTCCATCGCGGCGCACCTTCCAGCATCCACGCTCTTTCAGCGCTGCGGGCTCTGGATGGACGGGGCATGTTTCCGCCATTCCGCCGACGAGGGGGCCTGTGTACATGTCCCCCCCCCCCCCCCCCCCAATGAGCTAGCAGCGGAGTACGGGTCATCTGAATGTCGCTGGAGTGCTGTGCTGTGCCCGGATCTGTTGATTGCACTCGCCGCAGGCAGGTGGTTGTGCCGGCTGCGTCAACGCCGAGGCTCTCATGAGCGCGTGCAAAGCGAAACCGCTGCGGATGCTGGCTCTTTTATACGACGTTTAATGAAATGTGTCCAGAATGCATAATATAACATAATATATTCTTATTCTGTGTAACGTAATATAATAAAGTGCATAATATTTGAAATGTATTGCATAATATAGAATAACGAAAGATACAGTATATGCTCAGAATGCATGTTTGTTGAGTCGGAGCGAAGCTGCCAACCGTGATGGCACCGACCCGGCAACGTGTGAAAGCAGCAGCGCCAGTGGATTGGCGTCGCACACATAGCTGCGCATGCGGCGAAGGTTGTGCGACAGCGCAGTGCGACGCCTCTCAGCGGCGGCGCCGTCCCAGGGGGCGGCCTCCCGGCCGGGGCGCTGACCTCCCCTTTCCTGCCAACGCCTTGCCGGACAGGGCGCCATCGTCATCTGCTCGCTGCACCAGCCCCGCTCCGCCAGCCTGGACCGCCTGGACGACCTGTGCCTGCTGGCGCCGGGCGGGCGCGTCGTGTACATGGGCCCGCTGGAGGAGTGCCTGCCCTACATGGAGGCGCTCGGCCACGCCTGCCCGCCGCGCCACAACCTGGCGGAGTTCCTCGTGGATCTGGTCAGCGTGGACACCGGCAGCGATGCCACCCGGGCGCAGAGCGAGGCGCGTATCGCCGGGCTCGCCGCCTCGTGGGCGCAACACTCGGCCGCGACAGGGCCCCAGCCGGCAGCTGCGCCCGGCGGTGTGGGCGAGAGGGAGCCCGGCGCCGGGAGCGGCCGCCCGGCAGGAGCGCGGCGGCGGCGGTTTTTCGGGCGCGAGTTTCGGCTGCTGATTGGGCGCGTGTGGCGGCAGACTCGCCGCGATGTGTGGAACCACGTGGCCCGCACCGCGGCGGCGCTCGTCCTCGGCGGCGCGTACGGCGCCACCAATTGGCGCCTGGGCACCAGCCAGCGCGCCATCAAGAGCCGCGCGAGCCTGATGTTCCAGCTGTGCATCACCACCTCCATGATGAGCATCGTCAAGACGCTCAACACCTTCCCGCGGGAGCGCGTGACGGTGCAGCGCGAGATGGCGCGCGGGCGGGGGCGCGGGGGCTACGGCGCCGGGCCCTACTTTCTGTCCAAGCTGCTGGTGGAGACGCCGCTGGACGCGCTCTTCCCCGTGCTCTTTGGCGCCGTCGTCGGCCCCCTCGCGGCGCTCAACCCCCGCCGCCGCCTGCCCTTCCTCGCGGTCGTGGCGGCGCAGTCCATGGCGGCCTCCGGAATCGGCCTCACCATCGGCGCGCTCTGCCCCACCGTCGACACCGCGCTCGCGCTCGGGCCCGCGCTCATGGTGGTCTCCATCATGGTGCGCACCGGCCCGCCCCCGCTGCGCCCCACTGAGCATCTCCCGTTCTTATCACCCGGAGGCAACGTCCTAGCCGCTGGCCCCGCTGGTTGCCCTTGGCCGTGCCTCCACAGCTCCTCCCCATCCGCCCCTCACATTCGATTTACAGCGACCGCGCGATGGCACAGATTAACCAGTCTATTAGGATGGAAGTTTGGCAGTTAGAAATAGAAAAGAATAATATGACATAATTATAATTGAATGGAGTAGAGTAGCATAAGATGGAATGGCGAAGAATGGAACAGAATAGAATAGAGTCGAAGCGAAAGTACTAGAACAGAATAGAATATGTGTTGATAGTAAGTTTGGATTATTTTGAATGAAACAGATACATCTCGGTCGTTCTGCGAGTTGATTTCGGACAGCACCAAGTGCGTTGTCCGAGTCTGTATTGCCCATTTAATAAGAAAAGTATATGTGCACTGTTTGAAATTAGATAGCGATACAGGGGTGCGGACCGGGGCACAGCAAAAGGATGATGTTGACGATTGATACACGGTAGTAGGGTTGGTTAATCTTCTTGTCGTATCGCCGTAATCCTTGCTGGTACTGGGTCAAATTACCGGTGAATAAACGGGTATAAAATCAACGCATATATACTGGCAAGGATTCATTATACATAGCGCGTTTGGTAAGGATTACAATATACCCGGTGCTTGCACTCAAGCAGTCTATAAATAAACGGCCACACAGTCCCTAGTTAGTACCGCGTCACAACAATCTGCAGAGATGGAATAACTTCAGGAATAATAAGGAATTGAATTTTACAATGGCGAAATTGACGAGAACCGGAAAAAGGCGCTAAAAGGGTGATGAAATAATTAATTAATAATGATTACATCACCATTTTAAAGAATAATTAGACGGCCAGGCCCCGCCGTTTGCAATTATTCGCCAGCTACGCGCTGCTTGCATTTACTGCGGATGTCGTCGATTGGGTCATACAGCGACTGGCACAGGCCCAGTACGGTACGCTGGGGTACAATGCCACGCCCTGTGGCTACTGCATTTCTTGGATGCGCTAACAGATTGGCTCGGAGAGATGTCGATCACCGCGCCGCTGCTTTTGGGGGTGCAGAAGCGCGGTGAGTCAGAGGGGCTGCCTTGTGGTCAATCGCGAGCCGCGTTCCGTTTCCGTCGATTATGTCCCCTGGGCCAGCGCATTGACCTGGCCGACGACATGCTGGATGAAGCAGGACGCCGCCGTGCCCGTGGCATGTACCAAACGGATGCGCTGCCTGTGTGTCAGTTGCCATCTCGACCACCCAGCAGTGCGAAGTGCTCTCGTGCCTGCGAGGCTGGCCCGCCTGTGGAATGACGCCCCCTCTTCCCCGGTGGTGGCGCTGGATTGGACGCGTACGTCAGGTGGCAGACGAGAGCGGCATGTTTGCGGACCTGCCAGACTTCATGAAGCCGCTGGCCAAGCTGTCGGTGGTGAAGTGGGGTTTCCAGGGCTGCATGGCCGCAGAGATGCGCGGCCTCACCTTCGACGCGGACGACTCCATGGTGCCCAAGGTGATGCGCGACAAGGCGGCGCACGGCGGCGTTGCGGAGCGCGCGGCCCTGGAGGCGCAACGCACGGCCGCGCGGCGCATGTGCTTGACCTCGGGCGACGCCGTCCTGGCAAACCTCGGCTTTGGCGATGCCGCGCTGCGCGGCGCGCTGCTGGCCACCGGCGGCATTTACTTGCTCAACGCCTGCGTGACGTATGCGGTGATGCGGGCCTTGGGGGGGCAGCCCGCCAGCCGGCTCCCGGTCGAGTCAGAGCGCGACGCTTCAAAGGCCAACGCTACCGGCCACGAGCCAGCTACGGCATGAGCGAGGCCCGATGACGTTCTTGTCCCTCTGAACCCCCCCCCCCCCCCCCCCCCCCCCGGCAGCGACTCTCCCGGCATGACTGTCCTAAGGGCGCAACGGCGCTCGCGACTGGCACCATTGCACCGCCGTGCCGCAATGGTCCGCGTTTTCCTCGCCGGTGTGTATGGCACCGTGGCGACGTATACACTGCGCTGTTTGGCCTGTAACCACCGCTCTATTTCTGTCATGAGCAGCAGCGGCAGCGGTGTCTTTAAATCACCAGAATGCGGAAACAATTGTGCTGGGAATGTACCTGCAGTTTCTGTAGCCAACAACTGAATCAGCCAGGTAAGGCTCTAGATGCAATGAGCAAGATGTAATGAGCGCTGCTACATATCGCATCGGGTCTCCGATTGACTTTTCGCTGTGGGTACCCTGCAGGCAACCCCTCCGTGGCTTCATGCGGCTACACGCCACGGCCGCCTCCCACCTCACTCATGTAGCCAAGCACTAGCCATCATAGCGCCGTTAATATACGACGTGAATGTACTACTACGTATACGTCAATATGTATCATTAATATATGCGCGAAGATCTGACATATATAATGTCAGATCCCCCCCCCCCCCCCCCCAAAAAAAAAAAAAGAAGAGGAATAAACTATTAAAACGGATAATAAATAATTTAGAGTCATTCACGAATACAAAGCGAACATTTCGACTCGAAGCTGCATACAAAACAATTCATTATTTTTGGCCCCACGGGTGCATATTTTTAAAATCTACGGTAGATGTTTTTTATTTGCTGTCGAATCCTGCCGTGCAGGGTCTTAAATATTTCGCAACGGTATCGTGGTCGTAGTGACTAGCTTGCGTCATAATATCGTTATCATCCGCGGCCATCCGCCGATTAATTGCGCGGAAAAGCGCGGACCCTCCGCCTCGTCAACCCGCTGCGCCGTGCCGCCCAGCAGGCCAGGCAGGCGGCGACTGTCACCACCGTCACCGAGTAGGGCTGCAGGTGCCAAACCTCCACCAACCTACTGCGCTCCCAGGGAGGCGTCCCATATAAGCCACCCGGAATGTCGACGCGGCGGGAGGAGGCTGAGCCTCCGGCGGTGCTGGACTTCTCGCAGTTAAAGCGACTGGCGGAACGGGTGCATCAACTGGGGCCGGATAGGGTGTCGCGGCTGTCGGAGCGGGAGCGGGGCAAGTTGCTGCTGGCGGCCTGCGCCTGCGACGACCCGGCTCCCCCAGGAGGACCAAGCGAGCCGCTGCCGCATACCGGGACCGCCGGTCATGGATACCTCACCGCCGCGGCGTGGCTGAGCCGTTCCGAGGCACAGCCTCCGACTTGGCTGGGGCGCTACCCGCCGGGCGCTGGCGCTGCCAGCGGCGATCGCGGGGCTGCTGCAGGGGCGCCGCCTGCCCAGGCGCAGCAGCGTGGCTCGGGCGCGCAGTTCCCGGGGCTGCCTGTCTGCACCGCGGGGTACGTGGTGCAGACGCGGAAGGCTGGACGGAAGCTGTTGTTTGTCGACTGCGTGGAGGCGGCTGTCGAGAAGGCCGTGACGCTGGAACTGATTGTGAAGACTCCGACACTGCAGGTGATCAGCCCGACCGGGGGGGGGGGGGGGGGGGGTGCTCGTACCCTGACGGCGGCGCATTCATCGCATTTTTCCCGCTGGCCATGCCATGGTGCTGAGGTGTGCTGCTGTGCCTGCGCAGGAGATGGAGGTCATTGAGATAAAACGAGCCGTGGGGAGGAAGGACCTGGTGCTGGCATCCGGATGGCTGGAGGTGGCCAAGGCCAAGGGCGCCGGCCAGGGCTCGAGCATGGTGGTGCTCCTGCACGTGCAGGCGCTCGCCGTGGCGCGCCATCACACAGTGAGGGTCACTGCAGACATGCCGGCAGAGGAGAGGGAGCTTGAGGTGCGCTGGAACTAGCCGCCGGAATCCGTCTTCAAAGGGTTCAGTCGATTCGGCGGGGGCGCCCATCACAGCATGCTGAGCTTCACCCCCCCCCCCCCCCCCCCCCCCCCCCCCCGCCCCCCCCCCCCCGCCCCCCATCCGCGGGCGGGCGGCAAGCAGCGTGCCCTGGATGCGCTCATTGTGGAGACGCGGGTGCGGAAGAACCTGCTGTGCATCGGCGGGGGCAGCGCGCCATGCAGCATGTGGAGCTTGTGCCCGGTGTGGGTAGAGACGGGCGAGTGCACCTCCGACAGGGCAGGTGCCCCCCCCCCTCCTCCCCCACCCTCTTTTGGGCCCCTCACGGGATGACTCCTCGTCTGATGGCATCCCGGGGCGGCGCTGCTGGCAGGCAAGTGCGGGCGGCGCCACTTCTACACCGACGAGGGCGAGCGCGGCCGCCGGCAGTGGCTGCTGGAGCGGGCGCGTGCCATGCGGGCGCAGGAGCAGGACCCGGACGACCCCTTTGAGCATGAGGAGGAGGCCGGGGGCGACGCGGAAGAGGAGGGGGAGGAAGGGGAGGAGAAGGGGGAGGAGGAGGGGCGGCGGGCGGCAGGCGGCGACATGCTGCTCGCCACGTCAGTGTGGGGGGGAGTGGTGACCAAGTTCAGCGCCGCCATGCGCGCCGAGATATTCGTCAAGTGGCTGGTGTCCCGGTTCGGGGGCGCTGCCACGCTGGCCGCGGGCGCGGGCGTGCTGGACATCGCCGGCGGGCGCGGTGCGGTGTCCTTTGAGCTGTGCGTCGGCCACGGGGTGCCGGCCACCGTGGTGGACCCGCGCCCCATCAAGTACAACCGGCGCCAGGCAGCGGCCATCCGCGGACTGCAGCGGCAGATCGCGCAGGAGAAGCCAGCGGGGGAGCCGGAAGAGCGGGAGGAGCGGGAGGAGCGTGCCGCCAAGCGCAGGCACGGCCAGGTTGGCGGGGCGCCGGCGGATGGCGGCGCAGAGCGCCCCGAGGGGAGCCCGTCTCCGCGCGTCCCTCGGCAGCTCCGCCGGCTGTTTGACGAGGCATGGTTGGCGGAGAACGCCGGCATGGTGGGCGACTGCAGCTGCTTGGTGGGGATGCACCCGGACCAGGCCACGGAGCCCATCGTCGACGCCGCGCTGGCCGCCCACAAGCCGTTTGCGGTGCTCCCCTGCTGCGTGTTTCCGCGGCTGTTCCCGCAGCGGCGGGGGGCCGGCGGGGAGGCGGTGGTTACGTACCGGCAGTTTGTGGACTACTTGCTGGCCAAGGACGAGCGCATCCGCCTCGAGTACCTGCCCTTCACCGGGCGCAACAAGGTAGGCGCCTCCCCCGGCCGCATCCCACCGGCAGCACTGCCGCTAGACGGCGGCGGTGCCCTCCCGCCCCTCACCGGCTGCGATGCCACCCTGCCAATGTGCGCGCAGGTGCTGTACCTTCCTCCGCCGGTGTGAGGCTCGGCAAGGGAGTAGAGCACCACGGCCGCTTTCAGGTGGCGCGCAGTTTGCCATTCTGCCGAGAGCGGACAGCGCTGCAGACCCGCGGGCCTGGCCGACCGTACGTGGGTCCATGGGGTCGGTCCGTGCGGCAAGCAGCCTGCGGTGCTGCCCAGGAGCAAGTGGTACCCGATCTCAAATTTCATATGTGCCGCAAACAAGGGAGGGCGCTCCGTGCCGATCCCCCCCCCCCTCTCCCCCCCCCCCCCCCCCCCCCCCACAGGAGGGCTGCGCTGCCCGCCCAGTTTTGGGATGCGGTGAGGGCTCTAACCCACCTAACTAAGCCAAGGGAGTCGCCACCCAGGGAGACAAAGACAAAACCTTCGCCAACTGCCGAATTGAGCCCGCAGCAGTCCAGCATGATGGCGCCGCCCATAAGCATGCAGCACCCCGCGCAACCCGTACCGGTACCGGTAGCAGTACGCATTTACACACCGGCGGTATATAACATCACGACGGTCTCCGGGTTTGCTGTAGGGTTCCATTCCTGCTGGCCCGGATGAAGGTTCGCTCAATAAGGCCGGCTCTATTTAATGTTATGTTCTGTTACTCTACTTTCCGGAGAAACAGAGAGGGGGGGTGTCACTTTGTAAGTGGCCTCAACTTTATGTTCACGTACTTAAGCAGTACTACTCGGCGGCTGGGAGCGGTGCATGAGCGGCTGGCGGGGCCCCAGCCCCCGCACCGCCGCGGCAGCTACTATCCAGACTAGGCTCATGCTTGGGCGGCGCTTGGCCAGGCTTGACGCAGGACTCATAGTAGATGAGGTGTTACAGACGGTCTACACCACTGGGTTGCCTTTATGCAAAACCTATGAGCGTGATGCCGGCTACCAGGTGCTCGTGAGGGGCGCCAAGGCCAGCTGTGCTGAGGAGATGCGAGAACACAGCCATGCATTGAAACCATTAAAAAAAGTCATGTCAGGGGCAGTTATTATGCAACTTTGGGGATGTTCTTTTAAATACTGTGAGGTCGACATAAATAAAGTAGAAGGGGGGTGGAAACAGGGGGGGGGGGGGGGGGGGGGATCTCTAAAACATAAAATTAAATCGTACCCGCCTGCTAATCAGAACGAGCGACGAGCACGTAGGTGGCAATCCTCCTTCTGTCGTGAGGACTTCCCTATATTGTTTTGCCACCCTTCTATCGCGTTCCGTGTCACCGGCGGTACAACACGTACGGGGTATCGAAAACGCGTACACGTGAAAATTACCACGTAAGCATTGCGATAATCGGGAGTCGCTGATTCGTTATATTGTATTATCGTCCATCGATCTTAGGTGTGCAGTTTTATGTGTTATGGTTTAGGAAGCAAATCTGCCCAGGATTTGGCCGGGGGGGGGGGGACGTTCAGACCATCACTGTCAGTACGGTTCATCACCTGATGTACTGTCTTATGTACTTGTCTCGTCCCCGCGACGACTCAGATATTGCCGCGCCATACCAGTAGTCGCTACCGTAGTACAGCGAGCCAACCGCGCATAAGCGACGGGGCGCCCGCTCATCCGCCATCACAGCTCCAGCCCGCACACACAGTGCTTGTGCGGCGCACTGCGCAGCACCCACGCATGGAAGACCCCACTGTCGCCGCTTCGGTGACTGTGCGTGTGGCTAATACCGGTCTGGGCCGGAACTACGACGTGATCTTGGGTAGCACGTTCGACCTGCGCACGGAGAAAGGGCTTGCCGAAAACACCTGCGTAGATTGGTTGCGAGAGGTTATGCTCGACACGAAGAAGCCTGAGCTGGAGCTGCACGCTGCGCAACTAGACGATTGTACGATCGGCCTGGAAGTCTTGAGGCGCCCCCTATCCGTACGCTCCGCGAACGGGATATTGTTGACTCGGGAGGGCGGTGATGTGGCGGCTAGTGACGCGACAGTATTTGTCACGAAGAAGTGGTTGGCGCTTAATTTTAATATATATAGTATTGCCTTTAATATCCTGTGCGAATGTGTACTCTCATAGGTTGAATTAATCCTTCAAACCTTGAAGAAGCTGGACCCCAGCGCCTGGGCACAGTGTCTGTCACACGCAAGCAGCGGGAGAGGTTCCATGTCCTGGAGAAGGTGTTGAAGAACCACGCCATCTCTACACCGTATATGGTGCAGAAGTCCAGCATCAACGGCGACAATTGTGAATGTGCAACATGTGCACTAAACATTTGGAAACCGAGTGTGATCCAAGATCCAACGTTGTATCAACAAGTGCAGAAGATGCGCATGCCAACCCCTATCCCCAAGGCCGCTCCTGAAGGTGGGCAGAGCGACAAGCTCAGCTACATGTCCTTTGAGGATTGCAGCCTCCAGCCCTTCACGATAGAACATCAACCCTCCATGGTTGCCAAGCAGAAAGCAAAGGAGGCATCATTCCATGAGTCACCTGGTGGCCGTGGAGGCAGAGGCCGCAGAGGAGGCCGTGGGAGCAGAGGTGGCCGCACAGGCCGGGGCGGCAGAGTTGATACAGCCCAACCAGAGATGCATGATAACTGCTTGGAGATTTCTACACCCGGAGGCGCACCCTTCCATTTGCAACTGGCCAGGGGCACTGTGCAGTGCAAGGAGTGTGCCAAACCTCGCGTCATTTTCTCGCTGAGGGCACCCAGCAAGATGCAGCCGTCACATACCAGTGAGGAACAACCACCCAGCAAAGCAGACATCGCAGCTTGCATGCGCATTGCAAAGGATGTTTTGCATGATGCTATTGCCAGCCAAGACTATGTGTGTGGTGGCCAACCACTCCCCGAGGAGCATCCCTTCCACGACATCTTCAACACTGCCCAGGATCTGGAGTGCCATATGCATGTGGAGCCACAGTTTTACTCCAAGCGTGGCCGGACTCCCCAGGTTGCATCTTGGTCAAACCCCTCCTTGTGCTCTCAATGTGTTGGTGGTTTAGAGGCCACTGTTGCAGAAGGCATTCCCTTCAGCACTATCCTGCCGTTGTGTGACAAGTGCAGGGGTGAGGGTGTGAAGTATCCTGTCAGAAGTAGGATCAGGATGTCACAGGCTAGGGCCGCCAATGCAACGCATGCGGCGTAGGCAGGCGCGCACAAGGCCAACATGGCCACCGGAGTGTCTAGGAAGCGTCCTAGGGCGGAGACTTAGGTGGCATAGACATTCCCTCCAATTCCATGTAAGTAAAAGGGCCAAAAGACCCTCCCCCCACCCAATATCTTGACCCCCTGAAGGGCTTCTGCACATGGCCCAACGCCACATGTGCCATTTTTGCACATTGCATTGCCCTACTACCATTATTATTGCACCATAGCATCCCTCTCAATAAAATAAGCATGCATGGTTGGAGTTGCATCATTCTTGCGTGCGCAAGTGCCCTAAACAAGGAATCGGGTGATGGTCTAACTGACTTGGGGGGGGGCATATCTGGGGGGGGATTGTCTCCTAAACCACAATATATAAAAGTGGACGCCTTACGGATGACCTAACGTTGAGAATGTAGCGACCACATGAAACAATCCATAATCAGTGTGCGACACAAACTCAAACAACGTACAGGTACTTGGTGCTCTCCGGAATCGACTCGTCGCAATACGACGCGGATGTAACCCTGTCAACTTTCTTTCAAACTAATATCAAGAAAATTTCGATTCTATTCTATTTCTGATTGCCGAACTTCCATCAGCAATAATCCTCAGATTCCTTAGTTCACTACCCGAGGGTTATCCACATGCGCCTCGGCCATCATAACATGGTGGCCCCGAGATCAGGGTAAGGTTAAAAGATCGAGCCAGTGCCGCACTCACTGCACATGCGCATACGAATTGAAATCAAGGCGCGGGGGTTGCTGCGTGGCACGATCGATCTGCTTGTCGCAAGCTACGTATCACGTGATGGAAGGAGTCGGGGCACGGGGCTTGGAGCGAAAGAGACCTGCCGCAGCTTGAGCTATGATTCCCCTACTTCCATTAGGGTTAGCAAGCCCTACGAACCACTTGGTCTGCGCAGTGAAAAGCGGCAGGCGATGCATCGCGCTCTCGGAGGGTTTTTTGAGGTGGTGCTAACCAACTCTTGACTGCCATGAATGCATAATGGGTGCGCCTGGCCCCAGCGTCGCCACGTGTCAGGATGTGTACATATTCGGTAGGAGTGCGGTAGCCTGGGGCCCCAGACTGGTAGTGCTAAGGTGGTAGTGGGGGGAGGGAGGGGTGAGGATGACACACCTCCCTCGCAGGGATGAGACGTCAGGCCTTAAGAGGATTAAATGATTCGCGCTTTAATAAGTGGACCCTATGCCGGTCCATATTGTCGGGCCGTAGAACAGCTGGAATGTTTAGCATCACCGACTAAGCAGGAACACACAGTTGTAAGGAATTTCAGATTTATTAGGTAGGTGTGTGTGAGGTCCTTACAACAACACTTCACCGGAAGGGCGTACACACCCCTGCAAGTGGCCGATCGATGAGCCGGGGCCCGTGCGTATTAACCGATACAGGTACTAATCCAGGACAGCGGTGCGACACCCGGCGCCCGTTCAACACACGCACGCTGCTGTGTTAGTGACCCCTTTGGTCCACTCGCTTTTGGTGCCCTTCCCCCTTACGCATTGGGATCATATTTTCAGGTCCAATGCGCGCGCACCTGTGGCTGCCACCCCTGCACGGAGAGATGCAACCAGCCATTCCACCCATCAAAAGCGAGCCATGCGTGGCGGGGCGGGTTACAAGCACCAGGCGCCAGACTCACGCATCACCAGCACCGTGCGCTCGAGTTATAGTCCGCATGGCGCCTGCCGGGGCGTCGGGCGAAGCCCCCGAACGGCCGGACTCAGGCGCCCAGCGGCAGGGGCTTGTGCGTGTAGCTGATGCCGGTGTCCTTGGCCACCACCTGGCCGTGGCCCTGCACCAGCCAGCGCGTCGTGAGCAGGCCCTCCACGCCGACGGGGCCGCGCGCGTGGATCCGGCTGGTGCTGATGCCCACCTGTGGCGCCGAGGGGCAGGCGCCGAGGGGCAGGCGCCGAGGGGGAGTCTCAGGTGGCGGGAGCAAAGAGGGGAGGAGCCCGCAGGGGGGGGGAGGGGGGGGAGAGGAAGTGCGTTGGTGGATGATCATGGCTGACGGTTCATTGTCAGCATTTGGGTCGGGCGCACCTCGGCACCCAACCCAAAGCGGAAGCCATCCGAGAACCTTGTGCTGGCGTTGTGGTAAATGCAGGCGCTGTCCACCTTGCGCAGAAACTCGTCTAAAGGGGAGGGAGGGAAGGGGGCAGAGGGGATGGTCAGCTGCACTCCCCACGACGCTCGCTATCACTGGCATCAAGCGCTGCCACGGGAACAGGGCGAGCGGGCGGGGAGGGGGCAGGGGCCGGGGAGGCGCACCGGCAGCCGCCGCGTCCTCGGTGAGGATGCACTCAGAGTGCCCGGATCCGTAGCCGTGGATGTGGTCGATCGCCTCCTGCATGTTGTTCACCACCTCCACCGTCACGTCCAGGGTGCCGTACTCGTGGCGCGGCGAGGGCGCGGCGGGCATGCCGGGGTCCAGGTTGGCAGCGCTGCCGGAGCACACGTCGCCGCGGTGGGCGGTGACGCCAGCCGCCTGGCGGCAGTGGGATGAATGGGGACAAGTCAACACAGATCGTTCTGCCGCTTCTGTCAACACATCCACCATCAAGGAGGCACCCGTCGGGGCAGCTTAAGATGCCAGGGCCACAGTCCAGGTACGGCAGGGGTTGGCAGTTGGCCTGCCCGCACCTTTAGCGCCTCCAGCAGCTCCGCCATGCGCCCGTCCTTGGCGAGGCTCTCGTGCACCAGGATCTTCTCGACCGCATTGCAGGCTGCGGGGTAGTCAATCTGCCGCCCGCCCAGGCAAACGGATGATGTAAGATCTCAGGCTGCCGATGCCAAACGCCCAGCCACAAGGACAGCAGCTCTGCCCTAAGGACAGCAGCTCTGCCCTAAGGACAGCAGCTCTGCCAGGTACTGACTCCAACTTTGCTCTGAATTGCCGTCAGTGTATGTGCGGGCAGGCCGCTGGGTGGGGCAGGACACTCAAGAGGGGTGGCTCGCAAGACTCGCACCTTGGAGTCCACGCAGATGCTCTTCACCTTGTCCATGTCCGCAGCGGGGTCGACGTAGATGTGGCAGATGCCGTCCGCGTGGCCGAGCACCGGGATCTTGGTGTGGGTCTGGATGTACTTGACGAGCGCGTTGGAGCCGCGCGGGATGACGAGGTCGATCACGTCGTCCAGGGCCAGCAGCTTGTCCACGCCCTCGCGGGTGGTGACCAGGCTGATGAGGGAGGGATCCACGTCGGGCTTGAGCGCGTCGGTGATGATGCGGTGCAGGCACGCGTTTGAGTGCGTCGCCTCCTTGCCGCCCTTCAGCATGAGGCCGTTGCCGGAGCGGATGGCGAGCGACGCGATCTGGCGCAAGCCAGCGCAGCAGCACACGAGGGGGTACGTGTCAGTCGGCGACACTCCCAGCCGGGCTCTTGCCATATCTCGGGTCCGCTGCTGCCATCACCGGGGGAGCTTGGGGGCGTGGCAAAGCGGGGCAGCGCCCTCACCTGAGGCAGCGCGTCTGGGCGGGCCTCGAAAATGATGAGCAGCACACCAATGGGCGCCGTCACGCGCTTCAGCGTCAGACCCTCCGCGATCTCCAGGTTGCTCACCGGCTTGCTGCGGAGCGCACGCAGAGGGCCGGCGTCAATTCTCCCAAAACGCCGGGTGCCAGTCACTCCCGCACGTGGGCCCGCATCACCAGGCGCGCGGGCCTGGACCCCCGCGTGGGGCCCCACACTCACCGGATGGGCTCCTCCTGCGCCGCGATCGCCCGCACCCCGCGCGCCAGCTGCTGGATCTTCTCCGGCTTGAGCTTCAGGCGCTGCATCAGCGCGTCCTCCACGCCCGCCGCCGTGCTCAGCTCCACGTCCTTCGCGTTTGCGGCCATAATCTCCGCCTCCGAGCTCTCCAGCGCGCACGCGATGCGCTCCAGCACCGCCTGCCGCGCGGCGGTGGGCAGCGCCTGCAGCTGGCGGCTGGCGGCGCGGGCGCGGATGGCTGCCTCCCTGGCCTCCGCGTCCTGAGGGAAAGGACAGAGGGGAGGGAGGGAAGAAGGGGGGGCTCCCAGGTAAGACGTCGCAGAGAGCCTCAAGGTTGACCTCGCTACGGAATGTAGTCATTTCTAGCATGCGGCTGTTCAACCTTTTTTAGCCAAAGCGGCGGTGTCACGCAAGCGAGTGCCAGGGCGAGGTGCTGCACTGTAGGATTTACTTAGTACAACACCAGATGCTGCAGCAAACACCAATTGGATTGAAAAATATCCGTGGGATCTCAAGACATGAATCCTACATGCGCAGTTTGTATAGGCTGAACGACGGGTCAGCGGCACTTAGGGGATGAACCTACCTGCGCGTCGATGGCGGGTTCCGACAGCAGCGTGCCGACCTGGGCGCCAGCGGCCACCTGCAGGAGCGCGTCTGCAGAGCCGTCCACGGTGACGGCCTCGAAGCTGCCGTCTGACAGCGCCGCGGACTCTGCCGCGCCGAGCACAATAAGCAGCTGCGCCTGGCTCATCTTGGTCACCTCCGCGGCGAGCCCGGCGGGGGCCTGCGGCAGCAATGCGGTATGTCAGAACACGGCTGCTTGTGACATGGCTCTGCACTCGTGGGGATGGGGAGACAGGTGCCAGTAGGTAAAGGGGCGAGAAGAGCACCACAGGACAGGGGGACATGGAAGCTACCTGCAGCGCCAGCAGGCTGCCGCCCTTGCTGAGCACCTCCTCCACCGTGGCTGACACCTTCTTGACCTGCGCCGCGTCCTGGAAGTCGGCGGCGGTGGTGCACATCTGGATGGCGGCCAAGCCCTGGTGCGCCGAGGGATTGAAAGCACAGTGACACAGTCAGCAAGGCACACACCCCCAGTCCGCCGAGGCAGGAAGGCAGATGTGTGTATATCTATATGTATATGTGTGTGTGTGTGTGTGTATTATTTTTTTTGGGGGGGGGGGGGGGGGGGGGTCAGCGATGGATCATGATGGCTGTGATGATGGCTGTCGGGCAGTCCTCACCAGCTGCGCCGCTGCAAAGTCGAGGCTGGCCTTCAGGCCGGCTTGGTCCCCGTGCAGCAGCACCACTTGCTTGCCGGCCTTGACCAGCACGTCCAGCTGCTCCAGCACCGTGGCTGCGGAGGGCGCAAACGGTCAGTGAATCGGCAGTCAGGGAGGCGGGAGTCAAGAGAGAGAGAGAGGGGGGGCAGCCAACTGAAGATTGCGTCATGGAACACGAGCACTACCCAGCATCCGGCGTGTAGTGCGGACATGCTATGCGTCGGCACCCGGGCTAGTACCTCGTCAGAGGACACAGCTAATTAGCTGCGCAGTGTAAGTACCCTAGCACCTCGTATCTGTGTAAATACTCGTGCGATAACAGAGACGGAAGATGTGCCCCTCTGCCCCTGCCCCTCACCCCTCCGCCCCTTCCACCATCTTGCGCCCCAATGGGCCGATCACGCGAGGCGGCAACTAGGATGAGCATGATTTGGGCCGCACGGGACCCAGGGCTGGGCGCTGTGGACATTGAGCTGAGTTGACAGCTCACAGGATTTGCCGCGAGAGCCCTGCGGCACGCTTAGAGCTGAGTATTCCAAGGCTGTCTACAGCTGAGCAACCAGGGCGGATCGGTGGTGGTGGTGCTTTCCTCAGCGCAGTGCTCACGCCACCACACCACCGGAACGATGCAACCGCTACTGGTCACGCCCGTTATTGATATATCTCGTCGCATGACGTACGGTGAGGAATACTGTCAAACAGTACACGACGGTCGCTACGGTGCTTGCTTCCCAGCCCGGGATGCTGCATCATATCGAGTCGCTCTATGCTGTCGGTTTGGCGTCTACGCACCCGCCCTTCCGGTGTTCAACAGCGTGCCCCACTACCTGCATGGGGTACCGGCAGATGCTGCCCGTCGCTTACCGATGAAGCTGATGGAGATTGAGCCGCTGTTGCGGAGGCCGATGCCCTGGGAACTGATGTCTACGACGATGCGCTTGGCGGCGGCGACGGCGGTCCGTGTCTGCAGCGGCCAGTTTGAGGACATCAGCACATGGCCGATTTCACCCCATCGCAACGACAGCCCAGTGTGTGTGCGGGAGGGGGGGGGGGGGGGGGGGTCCGTGAAGGAGGGTAGAGGGAGGGAGGAAGGCCTCTGCCCGAGGCTTCAGAGCGGCAAAGTACCTGGTGGGGCTTGCCATAGCCGCCCGAGGCGAACTTGTCATACAGCTGGTACGGCATCGCGGCGTTGCGGTGCGAGTTGAGGGCCTGCGGGGTGTGTGGGGACCACGGCGCGAGTCGTCCTCAGCGGACTTGGGGAAGCGACACGTGTTGAGCTTAAGTGTGACAGGGGGGGTGGTCGTCGGCGATGGAGGTGGAAAAGTGGCGTCGGGGTCGATTCGGACGTTCGGGTTCGCAACAAAGGCCCGGATCGACGCGCGCGCCGCCACCACCGCCGGCTGACGTGGACCGATTGACAGCGCCGTGAGGCGTTACTGCCCAGGACCGACAACTATTGTTGCTGGTGCTACGGGTTCGCAATCCGCCGGTCGGAGGAGTTTGAAGGACCCAAGGGCCGAAGGGGGGGGAGGGGGGTGCTCTAAGGGGACAAAACAGCGCACGGAGGTACGTACTGGCCCAAGCTGATGCATGCTGTGCTGCGTGAAACGTGAATGCAGCGATGGCCGTGTTTCGACGAGTGGGGATACCACGGCGGGGAGGGCGGGACTCGCCTTGTCTTAAGCCGCGGTGTGGCTGGGAAACAGGTATGCTGGACTTTGCTATTGCCGTGAATTCGAGCAGGGTTCGAGCAAAGCTGGACTCAATTGTCGGTTGTGCTGGGCAACGAGCCAGGAGGGTGTCTATGCCGAAGGATGGCGCGCGGGTGTTGCGATCACTTTTGGTTTAATATTTCCGGCGGTGTCGACTGGAGACGGCGAGACGGCGGGGCCATCCGGCGGCGCGGCCCTGATGCCAATCTCATTTTATTATGGGCGCAGCGTAACCTTAATATCATTTTTGTTCATCTGTATATAATTCCTTTCAGCATAAATTCGCGAAATAATGTACGGATGAACCTCCATGCTTTGACTTTTAAACTACATGTCACGGTCCGGCGGCGCAGCACAGTAGTCAGTTACAAGTTCTTTGGAAGAATTTAAATATTTAGCAGGGGTGAGCAGGGGATCTTTTTCCCGCCCCGAGGCAGGATAAGAACTGGGACCCGTCGTGAAAGCAGGGGTACGAGTGTCTTCGACGTGCTGCCGATTTCTGTGCATCACCGCCTGCTTGACTGGTAGCACGTGTCGCCAAGGAATGTCCAATATTTTAATACAAGCAGCCCACGCGCGGGCGAAGCGTGTCGCTTCGCAGCAGCTATTCACCATGACCGCAACGATTTTCCTATCCCGAGGCGCTACCACCCTATTAACCCCGAGGCGTTGGGCAGTAGTTCTGGGGTTGGTGATCGGGGGTTTGGGTTGGTGCGCTGACCTCTGCACCAGCTCGCCTGTCCGATGCCTGTCGATGCCTGTGCAACGCGTTAGCTGCCGATATAATTATCAGCTGGACGTCGCTGGGGCGACGGTTTGTCAGCAGGCTGCGCGGAATACAAGCGGGCGAAAGATAGCGCGAGAGGGAGAGAGCAGTGAGTCGCGTCGAGGGACGACTGTGTCGATGCGAGCGCGGCCAGTACCCTTCTCATAGCTGCACAGCTAGTTCAGGTCCCACCTCTACACATGCCGACCGCACCGGGCCCGTCGCCCCCTTGATGGCCGCCCGGGCATGCGCGCAAGTGGGGGGGGGGGGGGGGGGGGGGGTTCCGTTCCCGAGTGAGCTGCTCCCCGTACATAGAGTTGCGGCGCGATGCGGCGATGCATGCCAAGCGCCGTGCGCGGGCGGGCTGCGGCGGCGCCGTGGGGGAGGCCGAGATCGCGGAGTCGAAGGCGTAGGGGCGGTATTTTTCCGGGCGTGTGTGCCCCGATGCGCGCCCGCAGAGCACGTTTTCCGGGGAGTTACAGCATCGGGGTTGATCAAGGGGCGGAGAAGAAAGAGCGGCTCGAGCGGCACTCCCCCCTCCCCCCCACCCCCTTCCCCTCGTGCCTGTCAGGGCCTGACATCCAAATGTGTGGCGAACCGGGCCCTGACAGTCCTGGACCGGGAGGGGTTGAGGGTACTCAGGCCTTGTCCTGGCTTATACTCAGACGGGTAGAGCCAGATGATCCAAATTCCGACAGACCCCGGCCGCTGATAGCTGTCCCAGCAGATTCTTGAAATAGCGACAGTAGGAGCAGTAGCCAGCATCGTATTTACAAATCAATATATTGAAGTGCCGACAGTAATAACAGCGATGTTTTCGAATACACGCACACAATTGGGTATGCATGATAATGCCGTGATGGTGCTCCTGCGCCTGCGTCGCGTCGCTCGTCGGCATGTGTTGCTATGACCTGGGTCATTGGCTACAAGCGTCCTCGCCGCGGCTGATAGCCTAACCCGGGGCGGGGGTTCCTTTGGTTCCTGGCAGCTAAGTGACTTCGTGGTTCACTTGGCTCCTCCTTGGTTCTTGGCTCCCTGTCCTCCTGCTCGACCTTGGTTTCAGGCTTGTGTCTCTCTTTTGCTGGCAACCTTTCATAGTTGCTGTTAGTTATGTTTGTAGTGCGCTTTTGTGAAAGCCCTTATGTAATAAATATATCAATGATAATGCCGAACGTCGGGCTTCCCGAGCGTAGCGTCCACAGGGCTGCAACTCATACATAAAATCACAATTTTCAATTACATACTACTTATTTCAAAATTATAATTAGTGCCGTGATGGTATCCCACATGGGCTCTCAACGAGAGTACCTCTTGTAGAACACTCTGCACCATTTGGTGTGACTACAGTATTTTTTTTTCATTTTTGCCTGCTCCCGGGCTTCCCACTGAATCATTTATGATGCAGAGCTTGATGCAGAGCTAGCCGTCCCAACAGATTCTTGAAATATTGCGGCAGTAGGAGCAATAGCTAGCACCGTATTTACAAATCAATGACTGTATTGAAATGCCAGCAGTAAGAACGATGTTTTCGAATACACACAAGTGGGCAAGGAATACCCATGACAAATAATGCCGAGCGTCGGGCTTCTCGAGCGTACCTGAAGCGTCCACAGGGCTGCAACACATTAATTATTATTATTAATTAAATACTGATTATTATTATAATTAATGCCGTGATGGATCTCACATGGACTCAAGAGTATTGTAGAACACCCAGCACCATTTGGTGTGACTACTGTAAATGTGTTTCTTTTTAATTTTGCCTGCTCCCGGGCTTCCCACTGAATCATTTATGATGCAGAGCTTGATGCCTCGCTGGGCGGTTGCCGTCGCGTGTAGCGTCATTGTCTTACTTGGACGCGATGACACCAATCTTTTGGATAAACATGTTGGAAAGAAAGTCGCTATGCGTGGCCGGACGTCCAGCTGTGAGAGCAGCATTGCATTACTGACCTAAGCGTACACAGGGCATTTTGACCATGTCCTATGTGAATAAAACCGAACAGTTAAAATGGCTGGGTTGCCACTTTGGTCAAAATTTATGAACTATGTGCACACACGGCATTAAATTTTGACTCGTTTGCGAACTCGTAGCTTTGGTGCGTGTCCATCTCATCTCCACACGGTAATCTGCGCCCTTGGGAAACAGAAAGAATGGATGCCGGTACAGAGCTGGCATCTGCCACAAAGGCAATGTCTCTGGAGAGCGCGCCTCATGCGGGCGCAACGCTGCGGTGGCGATGAGGCAAGAGGTCGCGGTCATCGTGCATTGGCTCGAGCTCCGCTGCATTGAGCCGCCCTACTCGCCCCGGGCCGTCAGCACGCTCTGGTACCGCTGCCGGCAGCCGCGCCGCACCAACAGCCCCGGCTGGCCACCCTCCAGCTGCAGCAACACCGCCGCGGCCGCCGTCTTGCCGCCGCCGCCGTCCCGCACCACCAGCAGGCACGGCCCGGGTTCCGCGCCGCCGCCCGCCGAGGCATTGGCCTCCCCAGACAGGGCAGCCACCGGCACCGGCCGCCCAGCTGCGGCGCGCAGAGACTCCAAGTCCGCTGCGGTGGCGTCCAGGGCCCGGGCGCGCTTGCCGGAGGCGTACGGCAGCAACAGCGCGGCGCCATGCGCGGTGGCCTCCCACGGCCGGCCCCGCCGCCGAACCAGCGCCAGCACGCCCGCCGACACCGCGTTGACGCGGCCGCAGAGCGCGTCTGACACCCCGGCGGGGATCATCCACACGCGGCATGGCGAGCGGCTGCGCGCCCACAGCTGCCCACCCAGCGCCGTTTCAAAAGTGGCGCGCAGCCCAAAGGTGCGCCGGATGTCCTGCAGCACGCCCTGCTGCACCCGGCTCAGCTGCAGGTGGCGGTACAGCGGGCGCTCCGCCACCGCCTCGTCGCCATCCTCTGCACAGACAAGACACGCATGATGGCAGTCATCAGCGGGCGGCGCATCTTCACCCCTCTCCTCCTGCATCGCCCCAAGCACTGCCACTGTGGCCGAAATCGTCACTCTTTCACTTTAGTACAATAAAGAACGGGCCTATATAACCAGGGATCAAACTGGCTGGGCGGTGCTGACGGTAGCGCGGCAGCCTTCTACATGTGGACCAGGGTGAATTGGGACGCTCTCTTGCTCTCTCACCGATGATCGGTGCAGGCGCCCTGGCCAGCTGGGGCGTGGGCCCAGGCAGCGGCTCAACCTTCCGGAGGAGTGCCACGAAAAACCCGCCGCAGTCCTGTGCAGCAGAGCGGGTGCATCAGCACAGGGCAGTTTGGAGCGGTCCGTGGGCCAGGCGCCCCCACAACCTGTTGCATGGACTTGCTGTTCTACCAGATGCAAATGCTGACGCAAATATCCGGACATCAATGGCACTGTATGGTGGAGAACATGCCGTCTTGCTCGGAGCTCAGATCTTTGAAACAGCTGTACCTTAGTCACAGACATTCTGTTAGGATGCAATTAGAAAAGAATGGGAACAGAATAGAAAATGTATTGATGATTGGCCTTTTCTTGAAAGAAAACTGACAGATACATCTTAGTCGTATTGCGAACACGTTTTCGGAGAGCGCTAAGGACGTCTTTATTGCGCATGGCTCATTTATTATGGATTGGTTCACATTCATTATTTGAAATGTTCGGTCCCCTGTTGGGGTTTAGATGGTAGGTAGCTAATACTAAGCTGGTAGGTAACAATACTATTCTGCAATCACATGCGCGTACATGCGAGAGGGGCGCAACCTGGTGATGCGGCAAGATACGTATGCAGCGCTCCAGCTTCATGCGCTTTGCTTCCTTGGCGCTCGGCGGCCACATGGACGCCCGGAATGCGTGCCGAACCAGCCTCGGGACGCCGCCGCCTTGGCTTGCCTGCGTGCAGTGGGTCGTCGCGGTGATTAGCGGCAAGCTGGAAGGTTACAAGAGCGCGCTGGACATTGCGCGGCCCTGCAGGGGGGGGTGCCAGGAAACTGCAGGAAAAAGTGGGGAGGGCACCTGGTAGGTGGGGAACCACTGCGTCATCCCGTCGTCGCAGACGTGCCAGGTGTGCAGGCCAGGCGAGCTGCGCAGCCCGGATAGCGCCCTGCTGGCGTCCACCAGCTCCAGCGCCCCGCCCGCCCGCCGCAGGAGCTCCGCTATCGCCGCTTCGTTCTGCGTGACGAGGAGCACAGGCGGAGGCAAGAGTGAAAGGGCGGGGGTGAAAGGGACTTGATTCGGCAACGCAACCACTGCTCGTACAGAAACGTGCAAATTGCGAATCTTCAGCATGGGGGCACTGCTTGAAGGATGGATGCGGTGACTGGTGACTTTGGATGCAGCATTGCAGAATTGATCATCAATGGCACGGAAGCGCGGATTGCCCTTGCTGCGGTGGGCGCGCACCTCCAGTGGGCTCAGGCTGCAGGTGGAGTATGTCATGAGGCCGCCGGTCTTGAGCAGCGCTGCGCCCCGGAGCGCAATCTGCACCTGGATGCAGTGGTGGCGGATGCCCAGGCCGGGGCCCCAGCGCTTCCACACCTGCCAGCAGCCCCCTGGCTTAGTCAGTCAGTCAGTTTTGCGGGGGGATCTCCAAGGGCGCCCATGCGGAAGCCAACCAGATGCTTTATAAACAATGTATCACAATCTACCGTACATTGTCCGCTCGGTCGAGCGGTGGTCTCATACCCAAGGGGTCCCGGGTTCGATTTCCGGTCCATGCATTAACGGCAATATCGGCCCGGCGTCTCCCGGGTTTCCCCGGTTGATGTGTCAGCCCTTTGGGGCTCGAATGAGGCGACGGTCTAAGGGCTATGCCAGACCCACGACTGCAGTTAGGCACAAGGTTCAATGCCGATGACTCAAGGCGAACTTTACCTTCACCACTATCTACCGCATGCCAGCATCATCACCCGGCAGGCAAGCACATCCCCATCCGTCAGGACTCCAACCATAGTAGGAGCTTCCGGATCGCAAATATACAACAGCATCCACTCCCCACGGGCTTGGAGCGCATAGCCGACCCGGAATGCGTGTGCCAGGTGCGCCAGTCGTTGGCATATGATGGATCTGCACAGTGCCAAAGATACCGTACAAACTGAAACGGTGTGAGGATAGTAACGTTTGTGACACCCCCCCCCCCCCCCTGCAAAGAGGGAAAAGTACAAAAACGAAGAACTGAGAAAACAGCACGAATACATCATGCATTTTCCGGCGCAAAGGTGCATAACAATTCGCTATTTTATGGCAGAATTTACCATACTTTGTACATACATACATTGTGCGGCTATACTTGGCAGCACGTATCTTCCAATTAAGTGATGGCGGTTGATGTACGTTTGTACGCTCCTCTGGGCTCTTAGTTATACCTCGTAGGAGGCTCTGCTGGTGAGTCTGGTAACTCCGGTGCTACGTTCACTTCGAGCGCAAACGGCGCGCTAGCAAGACGCTGTGCGCACCTCGGGGTTCTTTCTGAGCGTGCCGTCACCACTGCAGGGCACGTCGCACAGCACCCGGTCAAAGCAGCCGGCCGGGTAGCGCCCCTCCAACGGAAAGCCGCCGCCTGATGGGCCGGTCGGAATGCTGACGTTTGGAAAGCGCTGTGCGGGATGGACCGCCACTACCAGACGAGAGCACAGCGCGCCCAGGGCGGCGCAGCGGGCGGACAGCGTGTAGGCGCGAACGGCGTCGCAGTCATTGGCGACCACGCACGCGTGAGCCGACGGCTCCTGCGGTGCGGATGGGGCGGGGCATGCGGAGTGGGGGCGCATGGCGTGAGAGGAGACTGAGCTTTGTGCAATGCGATGTGATTTGCGAAGCGGCGGAGGCACGTTGACATTTCATTGCTTATGGTGAGCTTTCTTTTTTATTACAACGCAGCCAATGACGGCAAGTCTATGCTAGTGCTTGTCTTCAGGCTACATGACGGACAATCTCACAGCTGTTTGCCATCAGGCAGTCAGGCAAAGGAGCAGAAAAGGCACAACTGGGTATCTAGTGGGGGGGAGAAGGGGGGGGGGGGGGGGGGGCTCACCTTTTGGTGGATGAGCTCCAGGAGCTGGGTGGTCTTGGAGCCAGGTGCTGCGCAGAGGTCGAGCACCGAGTGGTTTGGCCCCACCTGCAGGATGGCAGCTGGAACCATGCTGACAAGCTCCTGCACGCACACCATAGCCAAAACAACCTGTCAGAGCAGCCTCTGCAGTTTGTTGTCGACACTAATATCCGTTGGATAACTCAGAGCACAAGAGGGTTGGGGGGCTGGCCCACCTGGCGAGTGATGACGCCATTGTGGGTGTTGTGGACCAGCCACTCGCGAAGCTGCTGGAGCTGCTCCACCTTGGAGCGCCGAAGTGCGGTACGCTCCACGTGCAGCTGCCAGCCGTCCACCCATGGCAGACGTAGCGACGCCGGCACCTCGTTGCCGTAGTCGTCGTGCAGTGGCTCTCTGGGTGACAGAAGCGGCGCGCCCTCGGCTTTCGCTTTCTCCACGGAGGCAGCGGCATGGCTGGACGAGTTGAAGCGGAAGGTTATAGGTAGTGGAGTTTGCAGCGTCCGCCAGAACTCATCCCTGCGGGCATAACCCAGAGCAAATACATCAGTCGGTGCCAGAGAAACCTAATTCGACAGAGGTAGCGACTGAAGCGGGGTTTCAAATGGTGTACAGGGCTCGGTTTTTTTCAGCGGAAAGAGGCATCGTCGAATTTCCAGTGCCTCGAACCCTAAAAACCCTTGCAGCAACACACTTCACGATGCGTAGGATCCGTAGGCGTCACGCGTGGCGGGGTACCGGCAACGACGTCAAGACAGGCTGGGCGGGACAGGCGCCGGGACCGCGGCGCAGAGGTTTGTATGGACAGGCTGTTCGAGTCTGCCGCCGCCGGCCACAGCTTGTATGCTGGCCGAGGCGGGCCAGTGGGCGTCCAGGTGGATGGTTCGCTTTCCGCACAGTTAGGTAGTGACAGAGATCAACGCCCGCGCACGGAACAGCAGCGGGCGGAGCTCTTTACGTGCGGTTCGTGTTCACGGACAGCCGGCGAGGCAACGAGGGCCGGGAATCGCACGCCGGCGACAGCCGACCGGCAAGGAGGGGGATATCATACGCGGGCGTCCGGAAGTGGGGAATAGGCGGAATAGCCAAATCTGTGTATAGATGGGACGCGCACTCACCAGCTGCTGCCATCCACGATCTCCTGCTTGAGATAGTAGGATTGGAAGGCGGCCGCAGCTGAGTTAGCGAAGGAGGACGCGTCGTGATCAATCTTTGCCCCCCCGGCGGCGGCGGCGGCGGCGGCGGTGACGGCGCGCTTCTTGGCCGCGGCCACCAACGAACGCGAGCGGCAGCGCGCCCGCTTCGACATGGCGGCGACAGTGAGCCAGTGCAGAGCCGGCGGCGTGGTGTGCACCTGGGAGGTGAGGCGGATACTAGGGTTCGTGCTAGCGTGAAGCGCGGTGAACTGAGAGGGTGCGGGTGGAACTCGGTGTGTGGGGGATGATAAGAAGCTGATTAGGGTATGATGTATTGCGTGACGCGGCAGTCTCTTCAATACTGTACCGCTGTTGTGGCCGCAGCAGGGTGGCTGCAACCCCATCAGCGCCCGCCCCGGCCGGCAGCGCCCGCGATGGTGATGCGAGAGTTTCAAAGTTGAGTCTGGTTTTGCCAAACCGATCTCGCAGGCGGATTTACACAAACAAGAGCCAAAGTTTGCAGGAAGGTAAGGTGAAAGCGTGGAGGGAGATAATTAATTACATGAGCTAGCAGCAGAAGGCGATATCGGAAATCACCAAAATGAAAGGCAATCAGAAAGGTCCTCTACATCGACTGCGGGGTGGAAGCAGTAACATGAGAAGACGCAGAGTGGGCACGAGCACACGCATCAGACTTGGCCATCTGCACACCGGCAGAGAGAATGCCGCCTTGGGTACCATGCACGCAAGCCGAGACCCGCTGCAACAGCCCCCGCCGTGTGCGCGACAGGTGACGGCGGAACTCAGCAGGTTGGCCGGCGACAAAGTTTCGAAGTGCCTGAACGGATTGACCACGAAGAAAGCAAGAGGTCGGGGCGGAAGGACCGCCAGGGAAGTTGCGCACAGCCAACAGCACCGCGAAGATGTAGACCACAGTCAAAGCGGACTTCCCGAGTCGGCCGCGGTCCTCAACCACAAAAGGGTAGTACCGGTGAACACCCTGCACTGGGGCGGAAGACGCCTGGTCCGCTGCCAATTTAGCATGCTCCGCCTCGGTCGCCGCGATTCCCGGGATGCACCAGCGGGGGTCGTTGCTCCAAGTGGGGGTCGTGGAGGACACGCACGCGAAGTCGAGGGAGATAATGGAGTATAAAGACGGGGCGCTGCGTGCAACGCAGCGAAAACTAGAAGATGGCGGGCTCAGCTGTTATGGCAGCTCTTATGTCTACTCGTGTTGCACCCAAAAAGGGCGCAACGACAGGTGCCTAGTTCCCGTACCACTGAACAGCACTTGTAGCCGAAAAGCGGTTAGGGCAAGGGAGGAAACCCCACAAACTAGTTTAGATCATTTCAAAGTTGAGTGTGGTTTTGCGAGTGGTGAGCGAACGGAGAGAGCGGTGGATTGACGGAGAAGGGGTAGCGCATGGTCATGAAGGGGGCACTGGGAAGGCCGCCGCTGCGGAGTCCTGTTGGACTTGGAAGTGGCGGAGGGGCGCGATGTGACCGAAGAAGAACCATGCGCCAGGCGAAGGAAGAACGTTGGGGTCGATGTAGTCCAGAACGACGTCGGAGTTAGTGGCCCAGCCGCCTTGGTAGCGAATGTGGGACAGTGGAGCTCCGGTGGCGTTAGTGGCAGACCCTGCTCCCTTGCGAAGGCTGTGTGAGGCAGCTCCGGGAAGTGCCGGCGGGACGAGGGGCAGCAGTGCACCACCGACAAGACGAACGGATGTAGAGAGCCAGTCCGACATTGTAACGGCGGTCCAATATTTGGACTGCTCGCTTGGGGTGACCGCCCAGAAGTTCGTCTCGGCGAAAACAATAGGAACAAGGGGAACATACTTTACGTGGTCGATGAGTGCACGTGGTGCATGAGACGTGCAACGAGCAGGGGGTGTTCTGACACTGGAAGGAGCATCACGCGCAGGCGGTCGTCGGGGGGGTCGCGGTACACATGCGGGGTAATGTTGTAATCGTCGACATGCACATCCCGCGATCGGCAGGACACGCTAGTAAGTCCCCTGGCAAAGAACATGAAGCTGACAACCGAGGCCACGAGGCCTCGGAGGTTGTACCGGTACTCTGAAGTGGGAGCCGAAACAATCAACTCTGCCCGCTCGACGAAGCTGTAAGCGACATCGGCATGCACGGGGACTCGCAAAGGGGCAGCCTCCCGGCTGCGCTGCCGGAGCATTAGCTCACGACGAGCTGCGGTAAGGTTCAAGCCGTCCTTAGCGATCGGGTCGAGGTTGTGCAACTCGAAGAACGTGTTGATTGCCGACAAGTAGGGCTGCAACGACCTAGCCCCAATGTGTCCTCGCTCACCAACCCATGCAACGTACCGGACGACATTAGCAGTGGTCGCCTCCGGCGGGCTGATGTTCTCGGAGTCGTGGCAGAACTCCGCGAACTGAGAGAATCTGCCGGCGCAGCTCTTGAGGGTCTGAGCGGTGAGGGAGCTCGAGAGTAGATCGAGGTTCCGCTATCCCAGCTCGTCTGAGCCGAATGCGTCATGCACCAGAGACCGGAGCGAAGCGGCCAAAGGGGCAACAACTTCGGGCTCGTCAATTACGTAAGTGCGGCGTTTGGCGGTCAGAGTAGCAAAGGGGCGGTTACTGTTAGCAAAATACTCTGCAGCAACGGTTAGGTTTTCGGCGGTTGCTGGTCGGTGGTTGTTGGACGGGTTTCCCACGGCATTAGTACGGGTTTGCGGGGCTAGGTTCAGGTAGGAGGGCCGCCCCGCGTGCCCTTCGCGTTCGTAGCGCTTGTCACGCGCGTAACGTACACGCGCGACGCTTGGCCGTTGCGAACCATTTGTAACACGTAGTGTAACAACCGACTGACGCAACGGTGAGATCGATGGTACGGAAGGCGGTTTGTTGAACCGCTATGCGCACGTGTGCGGATGGTTGAGCCGCACTCGGCTATAGCTGTAAGAAGCACCGCACCGAGGAAGATCTACATGAAGTTTGTAAGGTGGGGGGTTACACATGCTCTTGACACATGGCGCTCATCCCGCCGTTGAGCTGCTATTAGCGCTCGCCTTGCGGCGGTCACCGAAAGGTGGCCTCGCAAAGCGCCAGCAGCTTCGACGAAAGGCGCCCCACACCGTCACTCGTGCTCACCTTCGCGGCCACGCCCACGACCGCCGCCACGCCCTCGTCCCCCTCCGCGTCCTGCCGCTGACGCTGCCGCGGCCGTTACTTGAGCAGTAGCGGTTGCTTTGGCGCTGCTGGCAACTAGCGCCTCGAAGACGCGACGCTCGTAGTCCCTCATGAGGTTCCCAAAAATCGCAAAACCCATGTGCTCAAAAGCAGGCTGAAAATGCTGAGCTCGCAGCTAGTCTAGAACACCTTGATCGCCGTGTACGCGTTTGACCTCAGTAAGCCTCCGTAAGAAGGCCAGACGAAAGCGAAACGCCTTGTCGACGTAATTCGGCGTGATTCCGAGCACGTGCGAGGCAGGGGGTGAATTCTTGATTTGCAGTTGGGACGCAGAGTAGCAGCTCGTCGAGAGCTACAAAAAGTGCGGCCATGTGGGCGCCGAAACACGACATCCAAAGATACTCCTCCTGGGCCGGCATACGCCGGTCATCTTGCTTGAGGTACTCGTTCGTTAGTAGGTCGTTGCTCGGGGGGAAGAGTCCAAGCACTCGGCTGACCGGTCGAACGGCCTCGTAACGAGACTCTGCTCGTTGCAGTTGTTCTGGCACCGCGAGGTAGTCGTCCTCGTCACTCACGGATTTTGCTCCGACACGACCGGCCTGGGCTAGCTCTAGCAAGTCGGGGCGCAATGCGGCTCCCCCGCTGCCTGTCGGTTGTCCCGCGATGCGCTACCATGAAACGGAGCCATGTGCCCCGTCTCCCTCAAAAACAAGGTCACGACTCGTAAGTTGAGCTAACGATGTTGCAAGCTCGCGCAGCAATGTAGACTGCTTGGAGCGATTCGAGCGTCGGCTCAACGACGGGTTCTTCTCCATCTGGCATGGTAACGCACGGACGTACGGATGAGAATTTCACGCACGGGTGGTGAGCCGGGTGTGGTCTTGAACAACCTGGGGTGACCTTGCTCGCAACAAATTACGAGACAGTTTAACATCGCTGCGTGTAACGCAGCGAAAACTGGAAGATGGCGGGCTCAGCTGTTATATATGGCTGCTTTTATGTCTACTCGTGCTATACCCAAAAAGGGCGCAACGAAAGGTGCCTAGTTCCCGTACCAATGAGCAACACTTGTAGCCAAAAAGCGGTTAGGGCAAGGGAGGAAACCCCATATACTAGTTTAGATCATACCAGGTAGACTCGTCAAAGATTTGTTGGACTTATAGATACGGAATATATCCGAATACATATCGCCCAATGGTGAGTCAGGCTCGGCTGTACGGGCGCGGCCCGTGGTTTTATTTGTTCTAAAATTGTTTATGGGGTTTCCTTCTTTCCCTAATCGCTTTTCCGGGTACCGTGATGCTCAGTGGTACGGGTAACTAGGCACATTTCGTTGCGCCCTTTTATTTGGGTGCAGCGCATGAGTAGACATAAAAGAATCCATAACAGATGATCCTGATATTTTCCAATTTCGCTGCGTTACACGCATCGATTATCTGTCTCGTAACCTGTTGCGAGCAAGGTCACCTTTGGTTGTTTAAGACCACACCCGGCTCATCGCCTGTGTGAAATTCTCATCCGCGCGTCCGTGCGTCATCATGTCAGATGGAGAAGAACCCGTCGTTGAGCCGACGCGTACATACGCTCGAATCGCTACATGCAGACATGCATGCCCAATCTACATTGTTGCGTGAGGTTGCAACATCGTTGGCTCGCGACCGTGTTGTTGACGGAGACGGAGTACATGGCTATGGTTCCGGGCAGCGCGTCGCAGGACAACCGATAGGCAACGGGGGAGCCGCAGTGCGCCCCGACTTGCCAGAGCTAGCCCATAGCGGACGTGTCGGAGCAAAATCCGTGAGTGGCAAGGACGACTACTTCGCGGTGCCAGAGCTACTGCAGCGAGCTTAGTATGGTTACGAGGCCGTTCGACCGGTCAGCCGAGTGCCTGGGCTCTTTCCCATGTGTACTGTACCGACTTGAATAATGAGTACCGCAATCAGGATGACCGGCGTCTGCCGGCCCAGCAGGAGTATATGTGGATGTCGTGTTTCGGAGCCCACATGGCCGCTCTCTTCGTAACTCTCGACGAGCTGGTTGCCTTGCGTCCCGGTTGCTAATCAAGACTTCACCCCTACCTCTTGCGCGCTCGGAATCACACCGGGGCCATCGACAAGGCGTTAGTTTCGATTTCGTTCGTTCAGCCTTCATGCGGAGGCTTAACGAGGTCAAGCGAGTGCACGGTGAACAAGGTGTTCTGGACGTACTGCGAGCCCATCATTTTCAGCCCTCCGCCGAACATATGGGCTCTGCAACTTTCGGAGACCTTGTGATGAAGGACTAGTAGCGCCGCGTCTTCGATGAGGCGACGTTTGCCAGCATCACACAAACTACTGCCACTCCTGCTCGGGTGGCGGCGTGGCTGCATGACGCGGGCGTGGACGTGGGCGTGGCGGCGGTCGCGGGCGTGGCCGCGAAGGTGAGCTCGAGTGACGGTGTGGGGCGCCTTTCGTCGGAGCTGCTGGCGCATTGCGAGGCCACCTTTCGGTGACCGCCGCACGGCGAACCCTAGCAGCTCGGCGGGCGGATGAGCGCCATGTGTTCAGACCGGACCCTCCCACCTTTCAAACTTCATTTAGACCTTCCTCGGTGCGGCTCTTCTTGCAGCTACAACCAAGTGCGGCTCAACCATCCGCACACCTCCACATGGCGGTTCGACAACCCGCCTCCCGTACCATCTCGCCGTTGCGTCCGTCGGTTGTTACACTACGTGTTACAACTGGCTCGCAACGACAATGATTCGCGCGTGTACGTTACGCGCGTGACATGCGCTACGAGCGCGACGGGCACGCGGGGCGGCCCTCCTGTTTGAACCTAGCCCCGCAAACCCGTACTGATGATGTTGCAAACCCGTCCAACAATTACCGGCAGCCGCCGGAAACCTAACCGCCGCCGCCGAATATTTTGCAAAAAATGAACCGGCCCCATGTTTCCCCGTCGGCCAAGCGCCGTACTTACGTAATTGACGAGCCCGAAGCTGTTGCCCCTTGGGCTGCGTCACTCCGGTCTCGTCTACATGAGGCGTTCGGATTATACGAGCTAGGATCGCGCGAACCCTCGACCTACTCTCCCTCACCGCTCAGACGCTCAAGAGCTACGCCGGCATACTGTCTCAATTCGCGGATTTCTGCCACGACTCCGATAACATCAGTCCGTTGGAGGCGACTATTGCTACTTTCGTCCGGTACGTCGCTTGGATTGGCGAGCGGGGTCACATTGGGGCTAAGTCGTTACAGTACCCGACTGCCATCAATCAACACGTTCTTTGAGCTACACAATCTCGACATGATCGCCAAGGATAGTCTGCACCTTACTGCTGCTCGTCGTGGCATGGTGCTAAGGCAACGCCTCCTAGAGGCTGCCGCTTTGCGAGTCCCCCTGCCCGCTAATGTCGCTTACATCTTTGCCGAGCGCGTAGAGTTGATGGTGTCTGCCCCCCCCCCCCCCCCCACCGGGTACCAATAAGACTTCCGAGCCCTCATGGCCTCGGTTGTCAACTTCATGTTCTTTGCCATGGGACTTACTGGCGTGTCCTGCCGAGTGCGGGCCGTGCATGTAGGAGACTACAACATTACCATGCAGGTGTACCGCGAGAAGGGACGCGCCGGTCGTAGCGGCCCCGACGACTTGCGGCCCCGTACGGATGCTTCCAGTGTCGGAGCACCTCCTCATTGCGCGTCTCCTGCACCACTTCGGCGACCACGTACAGTCTGCCCCCTTGGCCATGTTGCCTTTGCCAACACGAACTTCCGGGCGGTCACCCCGAGCGAACAGTCCAAGTCTTGGACTGCCGCCGCAATGTCGGACTGGCTCTCTACGGCCGTTAGTCTTGTCGGTGCTGCGCCCCCCCCCCCCCCCCCCCCCGGCATTTCCTGGAGTTCACACGGCCTTCGCAAGGGAGCAGGGTCTGCCGCTACCGCCATCGGAGCCCCACTGTCCCACATCCGCTACCAAAGTGGCTGGGCTACCAACTCCGACGTCGTTTTGGACGACATCGACCCCAACGTCCTTCCTTCGCATGGCGCGTAGTGCTTCTTCTTCGGTCACATCCCACCCCTCCGCCACTTCCAAATCCAACATGACTCCGCAGCCGTGGCCTTCCCGGTGCCCTCTTCGTGACTTGGCGCTACCCCTTCCCCGTCAATCTACCGCTCTCTCCGTTCGCTCACCACTGGCAAAACCAAACTCAACTTTGAAATGTTCTAAACTAGTTTATGGGGTTTCCTCCTTTCCCTAACCGCTTCTCCGGCTACCGTGCGTGCTGCTCAGTGGTACGGGTTACTAGGCACCTGTCCCTTTTTGGGTGCAGCACGAGTAGACATAAAAGCAGCCATTACAGCTGAGGCTGCCATTTTCCAGTTTCACTGCGTTACACGCAGCGCCCCCCTCCTCCCCCCCCCCCCCCCCTCCGACTCCGTTTTCCCTCCACGCATTCACTTCACCTTCTTACTATTTTTGGCTCTTGTCCGTGTAGAACAGCCTACGCGAACTCTTTGGCAAAACCGGGCTCAACTTTGAAACATCAGGGGGACCTTGCGCTGATGGGTTTGGTTAGGCAGAAGTTATCATTCGTCAATGAAACTCCTACAATGTAGAAATCGCACGGATTCTTCCGGATTACCCGACTGTAGGAAAGCGGTCGCCGCACCCCCTAAGTTATCATTCGTCGGTGATGTCATCCCCCCCCCCCCCCCCCCCCCCCCTTGTGAATGTTCGGAGAAACGTCATAGGAGCTCGTTTCTCCGACCGAAGCCCCTTATATTGTAGGAGCGTATTTCTTCCAATAGAAGCCACCATGTGACGTCATGGCGGGCTATCGCCCCCGAGCATGCCCTAACCATGCATACACCTTCCCCCCCTGGCGCCCCCGCAAACCCATTTTCCCGCGCCCGGCTACTTGTTTCCTCGGGGTACAGCTCCGGCGCGTCGCTGCCGGGGGCTTTCAGGGGCGTGGGGCGCGGCGGCCTCTTGGTGGGCACACTAGGCGCGAAAAGGCCAGCTGGGCGCGCGTCACGCTTGCGGCCCTGCGGGCTGCCCTCGCCGCTGGGGGAGGCCAGCTGGGCTCGTGCGGCTTTGTTCGGCTCAAGGGGGGGGGGGGGGGGGCACAGGACCCGTGGGGGCTTCGGGCTTAGCTGCCGGCGGGCCGGCCATCCCTTAAAGCATGCGCAACTACTGCAGTTGCGCATCGCTCAGGCCGCTCGGCCCGGCCTACACGTCTCAAGACGCGAGTTGTTGGGTACGGGTATGACGATGATGCGTGGCCGGAGGAGGAGGCCGCAGCGGACGTATTGCCTTGTGTATTGCTGCGAGTTCGAGGGCGTAGTGCGCGCCCCGCGCGCTCCTTTCATTTGCGAATCATAACTTGGGGTCAGATGCGGGTGCTAGACTGTCGGAGAAAGGCCCGGTTTTATCGGTGCATGCCGCAGTTCCTACAGTGGGCGCATCCGGCGCGCGCGTTTCGTCGACGACTGATAACTTCTGCTTTACACGGGGTAGAGACGGGCGAAGGCGAAGTGCACTACCACGGACGGCAGGCAGAGGGGCGGACCGGCGGGCACTAAAGACGCTATGTACCAGGGCCGGCGGAGCGCGCGTGGATCAAGGAGCGAAACGATGCGGCGCTCCTTGATCCATATATGTCTGTCGATAAGCTATAACACGCTATCTATGTCATATTGCCTTCGCGACTAAATAGGCCGTGGCGTCATTATCTTACAAACTGGGTAATTATCTCCACCTTGAGAAAGGCGCTTGTAATGATCTAAACTAGTTTTTGGGGATTTCTTCCTTTCCGAACTACCGCTTCTCCGGCTGCCACATGTGCTTGCTGCTAAGTAGTACGGGTTACTAGTTATTCACCCGCCGCTGCGCCCGTTCGTATGCAACACAAGTAGACATAAAAGCAGCCGTAACAACCGAACCTGCCATCTTCAAGTGTCGTTGTGTTGCACACAACGATAAACTGTCCCGTAACCTCTTCTTGCGGTCATTAAGGTCACTGGTCGTTCCAAGACCATACCCGCCGGCTCATCACAATCCGTGTGTAATTCTCATCCGTACGTCCGTGCGTCATCATGCCAGTCAGATGGAGAAGACCCTGTCTCCGGGCCGACGATGGGATCGTTGCAAGCACATGCATGCCTACTAGTGTATATTGCTGCTCGAGCTCACATCGTAGTCGTTGGACCAATTGACGGCGCGTAAACGTGGTGCACATATGGAGACGGAGCACATGACTATGGCTCCGAGCAGCACGTCGCGGGACAACCGACAGGCAACTCGGGAACCGCAGGCGCCCGGACTTGCTAGAGCTAGCAGAGAGCGGACGTGTCGGAGCAAAATCCGCGAGTGACGAGGACGACTACCTTGCGGTGCCATACCTAGTACTGCAACCAATATATCATGGTTATGAGGACGTTCGACCGGTTGGCCGAGTGCATGGGCTTTTCTCTCTGCGTACTGACTACATGGCGCACGACTACCTCAAGTAGGATGCCCGGCGTTTGCTGGCCCAGAAGGAGAAATTTTGGATAACGTGTTTTGGGCGGGCTCACAGAGTCGCTCTCTTCGTGGTTGCTCTCAACGAGCTCTACTTGCCCTACGCCCTCGCTGTTAATCAAGACTTCGCCCCTTAGCTCGCGCGCGCTTGGAACCTCGCCGAGGCCAACGCCAAGGCGTTTCGTTCTCGTCCCGCCTTCTTGCGGAGGCTTCACGAAGTTAGGATGGAGCTCAAGCGTGTCTGTGCACGGTGACCATGGGGTGTTGGATGTACTGCGGGCTCATCATTTCCAACCCGCAGCAGAGCACTAGGGCTCTTCAGTTTTCGGCGGCATGGTGCGCGATTACGAGCGTCGGGTCTTCGAGGCGACAGTCGCAAGCATCGCGAAGGCTAGCTACCGCCACTGCTCGGGTGGCGGCGACGCTCGCAGGTCGCGGGCGTGGACGTGGACACGGTGGCGGTCGGGGGCGCGGCCGCGAAGGTAAGCACGAGTGACCGCGTGGGGCGCCCTCCATCATCGGAGCAGCTTGCGCTTTGCGAGGTCCACTTTCGGTGACCGCCACACAGCAAACCTTGGCCGCTCAACAACGGGATGAGCACCCCGTGTCTTGACCGGACCCCCATAATACTCTACACACTTCATTTAGACCTTTTTTGGCGCGCCGCTTCTTACAGCCATAGCTGAGTGCGGCTTAATCATCCACACACCCGCGCATGACGGTTCAACAATATATATGACTCATCTCCCGTACCATTTCATCCTTGCGTCCGTCGCTTGTTACTCAACCGTTACAATTGGCTCGCAACGACCATCATTCGCGCGTGTACGTTACGCGCTTGACATGCGCTAGCTACGAAACGAGCGCGCGGGGCGGCCCGCTTACCTGATCATTGCCCCATACTAGTGCCCAGATTAACCCTTCCTGCAAATACCGTCCAATTGCCGGTAACTTCACCGCCGCGGCCAATGATTTTGCCAAAAGGAGCCGGCCTCCTATTACCCCGTCGGTCAAACGTCGCACTTACGTGATTGACGAGTCGCGAGCCCGACGAACGAGGCCCATCGCCCCATGGGCGTCCTTACTCCGGGCCCGTCTACTGGAAACATTCGGCTTGGACGAGCTAGGGCAGCGCGCCCTCGACCTCCTCTCCAGCTCCCTTACCTCCCAGACGTTGAAGAGCTATGCCGGAAAGCTGTCTACGTAGTTCGCCGAGTTCTGCCACGACTCCGAGAACATCCGCCCGATGGAGGCAACTATCGTTGCTACCGTCGTTCGGTAGATCGCTTGGATTGGTAAGTGGGGCCACATTGGAGCTAAGTCGTTGCCGCCCTATCTACCTGTCGGTAATCAACAACTTCTTCGAGCTGAACAACATCGACCCCATTGCTAAAGACTTCATGCACCTCACCCGCCGCGCGTCGTGGCTTGCTCTCGTCAGGCAACGCCGCATGGAGGCTGAGTGATGCTTTGCGCGTCCCGTTGCCTACCGATGTCGCTTACTCTTTCGTTGACCTAGTGGGCCGAGTTGCTCGTCCTCCCCCTGAGTACCGGTATGTACGACTCCCGCGCCTTGGTTGTCGACTTCATGTTCTGTGCGTGCACGGGACTTTTTGGCGTGTCTTGCCGAGCAATACGGGACGTGCAGATCGACCCCTACATACAACATCACGGACCCTACGACATGTGTACCGTGAGAAGGGCAGGGCCGTGCCGGCTGGCGCGGCCCGGACAACCTGCGTGGCCGTGTGCCGCTCCTTGCTTCCCGTGTCGGAGCATGACCCCCGTGTTGTCGCCCGTCTCATGCACCACTTCATTGACAACGTCCACTCTGTTCCCTTGGCCCCTATTGCCTTGGCCGGGATCAACTTTTGGGCGGTCACCCCGATCGAGGAGGTTCGTCAGGTGGACATGCGTACATAATCGATGGACCTAGGAGAATCGTTAGCTTTTTTTGCCATTCCTATGGTAGGGTTTGCGCAGGGTATCCTCAGGGTTCTAGGGGGTGTCGGGAGGGCGCGCAAGGGTGGAATCGGCGCGGAATCGGGCGGAATCGGGGCGGAATCGGATAGAATCGACGCGGAATCGCGCTCGCAGGCTCGGACTTGTGACCCTTGAATGTACACCCCTTGGGCTTATTAATGGCCGGGAACTGGTTTCCAGCGCTGCATTTCTTACCCATGCCGAAAGGATACTATACCATAGTCGATAGAATATTACGCAAACCCTATTCCATACCCTATTCCAGACCCTATCCGAAACCCTATCCCGGACCCTATTTCATACCCTAGAACCTTGCCCTACCCCTACCCCCTCACCCCGTCTACGCGTGTGATTCCGCGTCGATTCTATCCGATTCCGCGCCGATTCCGCCGTCTTGCGCGCGCCGATTCCGCCCCGATTCCGCACCGATTCCACCCCTGCGCGCCCTCCCGACACCCCCCTAGAACCCTGCGGATACCCTGCGCAAACCCTACCATAGGAATGGCAACAAAACCTAACGATTCTCCTAGGTCCAGCGAATGTGTCCACCTGTCGAACCTTCTCGCCCAAATCGTGAACTGCCGCTACAATGCCGGACTGGGTATCTACAGTCGTTCGTCTCGTTGGTGCTGCCCCTCCGGCCGGTACTTTCTGGACCTCTCACAGGCTTCGCAATGGTGCACCCTCCGTTGCTAACGCCACCGGGGTCATGCTGTCCCACATCCGCCACCAAGGCGGGTGGGCCACCAGCTCCGACGACGTTCTGGACTACATTATCGACCCCAATAAAGTCTTCCAGAATAAGGGCCCTTAACCCGGTGCGTGGTTTTTCTCCGGCCGCCACATCTCGCCCCTGCGTCACTTCGAAATTCAACAAGACTACGCACCATTGGCCCTCCCGGTGCCCCGCCATTTGAGACTTGGCCAGGTCACCCGCATATTGCCGGCGAAACCCGCATATTACCATAGCTGCTTGTTCAATATGCCGCTCTCTTCGTTCGCTCTTCACTTGTAAAACCAGACTCAGCTTCAAATGATAACAAATGATAACAAATGATAACGGGGTTTCCTCCTTATTTCTTAACCGCTTTCTCGGCTACATGTGATGGTAACTAGTACAGGTTACTAGCTCGCCCGTCCCTGCGCCCGTTCGTGTGCAGCACGAGTAGACACAAAAGCAGCGGGAACAACTGAGCATGCCATCTTTTAGTTTCGCTGTGTTGCACACAACGCCCTCCCATGCTACGCCCCCCCCCCCCCCCCCCCCCGCCCCTACACACACACACGCGCTTTCAATTAACCTGTGCCAATTTCGGCTCGACCATGTAAAACAGCATGCGCGACCTTTTTGGGAAACCCGACTCAAATTTAAATACGGATCAGTCGTTGATGAACGATTCATGATTTTAAATATAGGCTTTCTTCCTCCCCAGTACTTTCCGTACCTTTTCTAGACGCTACCCATGTAACCCGACGATATAGAAAGCTTTCGTAGCTCTGAAGATACCGTCGCCTGGCGATTTTGTTATGTACTCTACACTGCTGTACTTTGTACTGCGGGAGCCGACGGAGGAGCGAAGAACTGGCGACTGAGGCGGACGAGAACGAGTACAAGCCAAGCGAAGTACGAGTATGAGCATTGCGAGTGCGAGTACAAGTGAAGGCGAAGTACTGGTACTAGGAGTCTAGGACGACGAGGCGTCAGTACGCGCGACTGCAAGGCGACTAGTAGTGCAGGACAGTATTACGAGTACCCACATGGGGTGCGAGTAACCTGTACTTACGCCTGCGTACCGCCAGCATCGCGATTGTCGTACGCTATGGTGTCACCGCGATGCTGGTACGCAGGCGTAAGTACAGGTTACTCGCACCCCATGTGGGTACTCGTAATACTGTCCTGCACTACTAGTCGCCTTGCAGTCGCGCGTACTGACGCCTCGTCGTCCTAGACTCCTAGTACCAGTACTTCGCCTTCACTTGTACTCGCACTCGCAATGCTCATACTCGTACTTCGCTTGGCTTGTACTCGTTCTCGTCCGCCTCAGTCGCCAGTTCTTCGCTCCTCCGTCGGCTCCCGCAGTACAAAGTACAGCAGTGTAGAGTACATAACAGATTTAGTGGCACACCCTCCGTCAGCAGCAAGTGTTTTCCTCCCAAAATCGCTGCCAGGTTCTACTGCTCCGCCCTCGGGTACGGGTTCGGGTGCGACCTCCGATGATCAACCCACGACCATGGTTGTCCAACGCCATCTCGGCCGTGCGATTCGCTTGCGTGACTTCGTGGCCCTCGATCTCAGCTTCCGGCGTATACTGGTGCCGCGGCCTCGCGACTTGATACCCTGCGCATGTACAGTGCGTGCGGGCCGGGCTCCCTCTCGCTTTTCCAGTCGGATCACGAGTCAGCCCGCAAGATTCCCCATGCTGCTTATTCGGCCGCCGCTGCGCGGGTACTGGGCCTGTGCCCGGGCGGAGGTTCCGCGCTTGTCACTTGCCCTGGCCCCACGTGTGGTATTGATCCCTTATGGCTTCGCTCTACGGATGGCTCGAATCGGAGCGCTACGGATTTCATCGTGGATCATCTACCCATATGCCCCGTAGCGAACTACAAGCACCGCATGCATACCGCTTTGAAGAATATGTTGGCATCTGTGGCAATTGGTGCGGGGGCGGTGCTTGACCGGGACCGTTCGGGAGCCGGCGACTTGACCCTTGAGACGAGTGGGCCGCGCCTAGCGGACCGCTCGCGGCCGTCGGACTTGACGCTGGCGGGGTGGGGTGGGGGGGGGGGGGGGGGGTCGGCGTGCGATTACATGATCGACTTCTCGTGCGTGTCCTGCACGACCCCCACTTGGAGCAACGAGCAACCCCCGCTGGTAGTGCACCCCGGGAATCGCGGCGACCGAGGCGGAGCATGGTAAGTTGGCAGCGGACCGGGCGTCTCCCGCCCCAGTGCAGGGTGTTCACCGGTACTACTACCCTTTTGTGGTTGAGGACCGCGGCCGTATCGAGAAGTCCGCTTTGACGGTGGTCTACATCTTCGCGGTGCTGTTGGCTGTACGCAACTTCCCTGGCGGTCCTTCCGCCCCGACCTCATGCTTCCTTCGTGGTCAATCCGTTCAGGCACTTCGGAACTTTGTCGCCAGCCAACCTGCTGAGTTCCGTCCGCCGTCATCTGTCGCGCACACGGCGGGGGTTGTCGCAGCGGGTCTCGGCTTGCGTGCATGGTACCCAAGGCGGCATTCTCTCTGCCGGTGTGCAGATGGCCAAGTGTGATGCGTGGGCTCGTGCCCATTCTGCGTCTTCTCGTGTTACTGCTTCCACCTCGCAGTCGCTGTAGAGGACCTTTCTGATTGTCCTTTTTTTGGTGATTTCCTGATATCGCCTTCTGATGCTAGCTCATGTAAATTATATAGAAGCATGTTGCTGCAAGAGTGCATTTTTTTGTTTGTTTTTCCGCCCCTTGGACAGGACTGACACCAGTGAAACCCTTGCAGCGTCTCTACGACGGCCGTTTAGACCAGGGTTGGGCTGCAGTATCGAGTGCACTGCAGACTGCAGAAACTGCAGCCTTCAGTTAGCCTACTGCACTGCAGCCTGCAGTACTTCCCGAAAAGGGACTGCAGTGCAGTAACCCAAACAGCCCCTAATCTCACTGGATAGCGTTTGGATGGCGCCCGCGAATGATAACAAGCCATATGGCGACAGTTCCGGCGGTCCGAGCGCCGCGGATAGCACCGTACTCGCTTGTACCATCACACGTCGCCGCATCGGGTCACATACCAGTAGACCACACACACCAGCCAAACCTATCCTCACTTCACGCTCACCCAGGCACCACTACCTGTCATCCTCCTCTCGTCACTCTTCGTCAATTACATGGAGGGAGACCAGTCTGCCGAGAAGCAAGGCGCAGCGGCGATGGCGGACGAGGCGATGGCAACGGACAGCACCGGCGCCGCAGCGGGCAGCACTGCAGCCAACAGGTCAGCACGAGTGGCACAGACACCAGTTGGGATGGAAGCCGACGATATCCTCATCGACAACGACGAAGATGACCCACTCTTAGGCATGAGTGAACCCCAGTGCCCCCCCCCCCCCCCCCCCCTGTCTATCCTCCGCAAAGCCGCCGCCGGCTGCTAGGCCGGCACCCAGCGCGAGAACAACCGTGCCGTCTGGTCTGTTTTCGTGCCGCATGACACTAGCCTACCGCCCGACGAGAGTAGGAAGTCGAACGTCATGTGTTGTTGGCTGTGCCACTTAGCCGACACGGGCGGCCTACACGGTTCACGGCCCCACGAGGGCCCCCACGCCTTGTCACCATGCACTTAAGAAATAGAATGAACCTGGATAACATGGGTGCCTGCGTCTTTATTCAGAAGAATCTGGACTTGGATGCCAAGGTCAAGGAGCTACTGGCGTCGTACTACGGGGAGGCTGATTTCAGCGCCGTGGCGGCGGATCTACTTAAGCCATGCGGGGAGGATTGGCTGGCCAGCCGCAAGTCCTTGATGGCGAGGGCGAGGGGGAGGCCAGCCGCATTCAATGGGAAGCGGTGGAGTCCATGTTGGAGCAGTATGGAGCCGAGCCAACAGATGAAGAGGCGGGGGATTAGAGGGTTTTTATGCCATCATGCTTGTTTACGCATGTTTCACTATATATGCATGCGTTGGGACGGCATCATCGTTGGACACACACAAATGTACACACAGTAGGCCTTAATTTCCCCTCTGTAGGCAATTTAATGATGTATTACAACTTCCACCAAGATTGCCGCCCCTCTGCATCCGCCATGGCAGCCCCTTTGCCCTTCACTGTCCCGCTCTTCCCTTCCCTAAAATCAGCAAATGCAGTGCTACTACAGCCTGCACTGCAGCCTGCACTGCAGCCTGCAGTACTGCAGCCTGCACTGCAGCCTACTGCCGTGCACTGCAGCCTGCAGTATTCAAAAGTGGACTGCAGCCCAACCCTGGTTTAGACAGCAATCCAGTTACGGAAAGCCCTGGGTAGGCGACGCTCCGTTATCGTCATCAAGTAAATTGCCGAAGCATTCTGCAAGACTAATTGAAGGCCAATGATAGAATTTCCAACACTGTTGGATCACCGTCTAAAACACGGGCAGAGTGCTGCGCTGGGCGGCGCGTGCCTCAACACGCGGCCGGCCAAGGTGTCATCAGGGTATCTTGACGCGGATAAGGCTTCTGCCCATGCCCTTCACTAACCCTACCACACAAATACGTGCGCGCGTGGCAGCACACGCTGCTGTTTGCGTGGCAGCACTGCCCCTACCTGTTACCTGTACGTCCTTAGCGTGTCGACGGATCGTCGGCGCGCTGGCGGAATCCACCTCCGGCCCGACTACCTAGACAGCCCGCGACCAGCTAGACAGCCCGCAGCACGCGCGAGCATGAGTCAAGAGCTCCAAAGGCTCTGCCACGACGTCGAGCCTAGCGTAACCCTTCCCTCAGCGAGTGCACAGCCTGGCCTGCAGCCTGATGGCGAACATGTCGCCAGCGTGCAGCTCGCTTTGCGGGCCGCTCCCGCGGAGTGAATTGCTATTGAAGTTTCTCGTGCCACGCCCGGGCCCCGCGCTCCCTAACACCAGCAGGCAGCTTCTGCCAAATCTCGCCTTTCCCCAGCCAGCGAGTTTGCCGAAACGGCGACGTGCCTGCCTGGCCTGCTCCTCAAAGCGGCAAGAGCAGCCAGGCACCGATAGTGCTAGAGGGCCCGCTACCAGCGATGATGGCGGCCAGGTCCCGGGCAATTTTGGCAACCGCTTCGCAGCCGCTCGCTCGAAACAAACCGCGGTTGAGACATCCACGCGCAGCGAAGTCAACGCGGCGGACGTCCCAGACGGTGGCACCCTCGTGGCGCAGCTGACGGAGGCTGCAGAGTCGTTGGGTGGCCTCAGTTACCCTCAGCTGGTGGCTGGCGCGAGCACCGCCTTCTACGGATCCATGACTCTAGCAGCCATCGGCCTTGGGGAGGCCAACGGTGGGCACGCTTACGTGTTTCTCATGCCCTCGACATGCTGATAAGAGAAGTAGCTCGCTGGCTGTACTCGTACTTAATTGGGCGCACCGACCGCTGCACCCACGCAGGCCACATGGGCATCGCAGGCCAGCTGCTGCCACCCTGGGACATCGCCGGCGCCCTGCCCGTCCTCCTACTGCTGCAAGCCGGGCTCGTGGTGACAGTGCGCAACTCGGACGCTGTGCCCGCGCTACGCCGGATGCGGTCTGACTACGAGCGCGTGCTTGTGCCCATTCTGCAGCGTGTGCCGGCATGGGTGCGCACCATGCTTGAATCACTTGCCCCGGGGAACCCCTCGCTTCACCTCTGCGTCTTATTCAGCACGGCCAGACCAGGAGGCTACATCAATGATGTCTGCGGAATGGACGCAGGGACACTGCGTGATGGCACTGGGCGCCGCAGTTGGCGAGGAGGCCCTCTTCAGGTCCGACAACACCCTCCGCAAGCGCCTCCACTTCCTGTCTTTGGATCAACCGATTGCCTCTGAGCGCTGCCCTCCCCTCCGTGGCCCGGCTCTGTCCTACCGCCTTATTATCAGGGGGTTCATGCAGGAGGCTCTCGTCCCGTTGCTCGCGGGCGGCCCTGCGCCCCCTGCCGCAGCAGCCATTGCCTTCACCAGCCTCGCATTCGGCGCACTCCACGCCGTGACGCCCATCAGCTTCTACTGGGCCGTTGCGGCAAGCGTCCTGCTGGGTAGCTTCCCCCTCTCTTGCCTGGATATCCTTACCTACCCTGCGCCGCCTTGCCATATACAACTGGGGCTGATCCTGAGGGTGTCTGCTGTAGCACCCTTTTAAACGTGCTTGCTGGCCCCACACCTGCTTATTTGGGCTGTGCCATGCCGTCGCAGGCATCGAGTACACACAGTGCGGGCTCGGCTCGGCGGTCCTCACGCACTGGGCGTATGACTGGTTTGCCTTCTACTACATTTGCCAGCAGTGGGGCGGCAATAAATCGGAGAAGGATGCCCAGTAATAGGGGGACCTTCCGCCCCTTTTTCAGTCAACAGCGCTGTTGCCTGCAGAGATCAGACATGTACAGAAGTACATGTACCGACTCGCGGCTAAAGAATCCTTAGCTACCGCGCGCGGGAAACAGGGGCAGGCTGAGGGGCGCACGGAGGGTGTCCATTATTGTTATTTTTGTAAGCCATCCTCTCAGTTATATTGACATTCTGCTGCTTCTATATCTGCACGCCGATGGATAAGGCAGTACGTCTCCGATGTCAAGACAGGTGCCACGTCGCAATTTTATTGATCGAGAGAGCCACTCTGGCGACCTGTAGTATGTCAAATCAGTATTCGTAGTTTCTCTCGTAATCATTTGGGACCGATGCTACCCCCTCTCTTTGGAATTGCGGATAGTTTTGGACACTGTAATGCATCCGCAGCTTGGTTGTGGTACGTGCTTACGCCGCCACATACTCGTCGCGGCGGCCCACTGGCTCATCACGGGCGCCGCCGGCCGGGGCCTTCCCGTCCAGCCTGACCGGGCAATGCGCGGCCGCCGCCCGACATCGTCCCACCGCAACCTCATCCAGGTGCCACTGCACAGTCTGACACGCCCCCCCTGTGCCGCAGCCGAGTGCCGCTCCACACCGCCAAGATGCAGGCCGTCACCGCCACCGTAGGCTTCGCGCAGTTCTCCGGGCTGTCTAGCCGCAGCCTGTCGAGCGCGCGCCGCTCCGCACCGGCCGCCCCCTCAGTTGGCACCGGTGAGTGCTCGGCGCCCGCTCTCCCGCGTACCCGTCGGACAAGTGCACACGGCAGCGCAGGGCCCGCCTCAGGAACTTCCTCAGGCCCACGTCCCGGGTGCTCAGCTTGGGCAAAGACGCCTTCTGCGTTGGGTGCGCTCGCGCGTGAAGGAGGGGCCAGGGGAAGGCGGGGCTACGGAGGAAAATGGGGGTAGTAAAAAACGCTGCGGCGGCGACGAGAGCGATGGGCTGGAGATAAGGCGGACGTTGGTGGAGCCTGATAAGGCCCCTCTTTGCAGTCTTTTCATTTTTGGCAGCCTCTATGGATAGGGGGCGCGTGGGAACGCGGCTGAGGGCGGGGTATGTGCCCTATTGTACCTATCTGCGTGCCAGCTTATGCGGCCGCCAGCACCGCGCTTGCGGAGGGCTGTGGCTACGCTGGTCACACTGCTGAGCACACCCCGTCACAGCACCGGTAGTGCCAAGAGGCTCTTTCCCCCCGCTGCTGTCGGTTAATCCAACTCGCGGCCACGGCAAAATATCCACGATTCGGGAATGTGTATATCTCGTCCACACCATTGGCCGGCGGCTTGTCCACCCCGCGTAGGTGTACTGTCTTCTTAGCCCCTCTGCCCCATTTGTTCCGCCCTGTTCTCTCATGGGCTGTACATATGATGATGACTGGCTTTCACTGCTGCTCCCTGTGGCAGTGCGCTTCCCAATGACCATCGAGGCCAAGCATCTCAGCCGCACGGAGCTGCGCCGGAAGAAGCACGCCCGCATCAGGACGAAGGTGCGCCCGGAAACTCTCGACAGGCTGATCTCGCCGGTCTCCTTTAGGTGGATCGTGACTGAGCGCTGGCGGCGCCGACCCCACAGGTCAGCGGCACGGAGGAGAGGCCGCGGCTGTGCGTCTTCCGCTCGAACAAGCACATGTATGCCCAGGTGGTGGACGACGTGGCGCAGAAGACTCTGGCCCACGCCACCACCCTGCAGGCGGCTGTGGCCGAGGTTGCCGGCAAGTACGGCGACGACAAGGCGGCGGCTATGGCTGTCGGCAAGGAGATTGCCAAGCAGTGCGCCGAGAAGGGCATCTCGAAGGTGTGCTTCGACCGGTCTGGCTACCAGTACCACGGCCGCGTGCAGGTGGGGACCCTCCTCCCCATCAACACAACTCAGCCACCTTTCTTAGTTAGCACGAGTATCTGCAGCCTTGGCGGAGGGATGCTGTGCTGACGTGCGGCGCTGCTGGGTGTGCCTGGCAGGCTGTCGCCGAGGGCGCAAGGGAGGGCGGCCTCGACTTCTGAGCAGTGCTCTGCAGCGGATGGTGAGGGGCGCTGGCTGCACTGCGCGTATGAGCCGCTCGGCGGTGTATAGCTGTGTAAATCCTGAGCCCCTGGGGACAGTCTTGGTGTGCAGCATCCAGTGGACCGGTGCACATTGACTCCCTCTGGTACCCTCCTCCGGGGCACCCTCTCATTGCACCTCCTTACTGCGCCTCCCCAAATGACCTTGCCGCCTCGATCACCACGAGCAGCACATGCTGAATGTGGACGGGTAAATCTTGCAAAATATCTTCGGGTCCACAGCTACACTTAGGCAGCTGGGAAGCGTTGACCGCTCATGTGCCATCAGCCTCTTGCCCCCCACCGTCCACTTGGAGTGCACCGCAATTTGTGAGATGGGGCCTTCCCGGTATTTGTAACCAGCTGCCCAATGCAAGTCAGTGAAACCCTGTTTTCATGGCCGGTAAATAGCTAGGTCACACGTCAGACTCAGTGATTGAGCTGTTGAAAAGCTGCCCCATCGCTATCACACTGTTCCCGCACAGTCTGAGCATCAGGTGCCATGCCGAAATGCGGCCGCAAGCCTGCAAGTGCACCATGCAGCCCCCCCACCCCTGACGCGGGCATGAGGAGGTTCTCGCAGCCTCCTCACCGTAGCGCGAAGCTTTCCTATATTTGTTCGAGGCTACAAATTTGCCCATCGCTCGTCACCGCAAGCCGAGTGGCACTGGAATGGCGTGCACTGCAATGCACCGATGGTGGTGGAAATAATTTGATAATGCTGTAAAAAAGGGGGATCGGGCGAGCTTGGCGGCGGTGCGCACCAATGAAGGGGGATGGCATGTGCCAAGTATGAGTGATCCGTGCTGTGGGAGTACACCCGGCACACCGTCTCGCTACCGCCCGGTCACTCTGGGGCATTGAGACGCACGTTTGCCCCAAAGTTTCACGTCCATGATGTGGCCACATGTTGCAATGAACGTTACGTTATTTCGACATATATTTCTACCTTTTCCAGCCCGAAACCTGCTTACGTACCTTTGCCCCCGGAAATGGAACCTTGCGTATGGGCTATGCACCCACGGCTTGCGTAGAATTTGATCAGATTTGTTTTAGGGTTTCGTGAGAAATCCCTGCAACGCTTTGAATATGCGCTTGTCTTGTTTGGGTGCTCGAAGGGGGCAATACCGTAGTTGCAATGGTGTCGGCACACACCGCCGTGGCTGCAGTGGCTCGCGCGTACTTGGGCCCACCGCCCCCAAGACGCCCCTTTGCTTATAATACGTTTCCTCATCAACCATCTGTGGTCATCCCACCATGCCAAGTTGAATGCATGCGCGGTGGCACGTGTGATTCACCAACCGCATTGTTATGGGGGCGTTACGTTCAGCGCCTCAATGTACATGTGGCGCCATTACCATGCTCGTGTGGCGCAGTTATATGGTGATAGGGCTTGATAAGCCCTTTTGTGGTAACGGCTGATAATGATCATGAAAGTGAAACATCCTAGGGCTTTGGGTCCTAAACCCAACGTTGAATATTCAGCTGCCCATCTGCTGCTGCTATGCGTAGACTCGGAGTGTCTATTGGCGTAATAAGGGCCTGGGACTAAATATGTGGAAAAGTGTATGTTGCCGGATCCGCGCGCCGCCCCCCCTCCGCCGCCCGGCCGGCGCTACCGCGCGCGACTGCTCGGCGTCCGACGCGTCCGGCGCGGGTGTCGGGACGTCGACTAGACGTCGAGACGTCGAGACTGCGGCGTAAAATGATTTTCAATAAAATGTGTGTGCTCCTGCGCATGCAGCCGGACTTCCCTGGCTGCTGCAGGCCCTGCAAAGACTCTGCCAGTACCCTCAAATTCTGGACTCTACTTGCTTCTGGCGGTGCCCTCTAGCGAGACCTGTGCGTGGTATCAACAGGCACATATAGGGGAGTCGCTTTGTACTCGTTTTGTCGCTCCTGTGTATATACACAGGCGACCGCCGACCGAAGACAAAATGGACAAAATGGCTGATGCGTTACCAGCGGCCGGGACGTCAGCCTTGGGCGAGTCCACAGCAGCGGGCAGTAGCCCAATAATAACACATGCTGGACGTGACGAAGGCGGTCACATTCCACTTTCTGGGTGGGGTACCGCATGTGAATTGCCCCCCCCCCCCCCCCCCCCTCTGCTGCAGACACACACTATATGATACCTGTCGCCGCTTGGGGTGGTAGCAGCTCAGCGTCTGCCAATGATCGGACGTGATGCCCCGCTGGTGCAGAATCGCCGACGCGCTTTTCGAGGAGATGACTACCGCAACGCGACAGGAATACGCCGGTTCAAGCCGCATTTCTGGACCCCACGGCGAGACCCCCCCCCCCCCCCCAACCCCTCGCAACTTCAGCCAGTCGTCTTTAAACAATCATCAGTCCTTTTTCTCAAGAAAACTGTCGGGTGTTTTGCGCGAGTTTGGCGCGTGCGACAATCTCTGTGCTGATCTTACCCTCTCTTCCCCCTCCCTTGTACCCCCTCTCCCCCCTACTGCACCGCAGTGGCGGATACCCATTTGCTCTGGTGAGGCAGCTGTGCCACTCCGCTTGCCAATATCACCTGCCCTGGCTGAGCTGCTCCCGCTGGTGACGCATTGCCTGAGCGCGATGTGGCGGCCTGCCTTTTGACAGCCTGCAGGACCTGTACGACAAGAACCTGACCAAGGCGCTGAGCATCCTGGACCAGAGGGGCGTGTCGGTGAGCGTGGGTAGGGGGAGCCGGCGGCGAGTGGTGCAGGTGGGTGCGCCAGCAGCCGGAAATGTGCGCAGCTATGCCCCCGGCGATGGGCTCACTCTGAACCGTGCGATCCCCTGCTGGACCGCCGGCCCCAGGTGTGCGGCAAGGGCGCGGGGGAGCACTACCTTGTGTTCCCCTCCCACTACTGCACCTGCCACGCCTTTTTCTATGACGTGGTCAGCAAGGGCGAGGCCATCGAGGTGTAGCCCCCTGCGCCCCCTCTCCCCCCCCTCCCATATACACATTCGCTTCGGCCCGCCACCTCCTCCCTGTCAGATGGGGCGGACCCCAGTCTGACGTCGCCCGCTTGCGTGTGGCAGTGCAAGCACATGCTGGCAGCCAGGGTCGCCATCGCCGCAGGCTTGGCACCCGAAGCGGAGATCGACGACGCGGACGTGGCGCGCCTGCTCATCGCCCATTCCCGGCGCCCTGCGGGCCCGGCCGCGCCCTACAAGCTCCCATGAGCAGCTGCGTGCGGCCAACGACCCGACAGCTGACTGCTGCGTCAAATTTGCCTGGAAGCGAGGCACACACGGCGCTTTCGTGCTCATGCGCCTGGGAGGCCGTGCCGGAGGCCCAAAAATCTGTCTGTGGCACTGCGCTTTTCCCGCGGAGACATCAGCCGGCACGCAGGGATGCGATCAAATCCTGTGTGATTTGGAGGGGCGGCTACCCGCAGCGGTGCTTGTTCAAGGCAAGGCGGCTGCTGGCGAAGGCGTCGTGATGTTTGCTACAACCACCCTCTCGATCGAGCTCCCTAGCTGTGCTGCACAACCAGCCTCGCTGCTCCGCTTGCCGCGGTCCCTGCCATGATGAACACGCGACCGCGCGTCTTGGGCGTAATCTGACAGTCCATGAGCAGGCGGCAGCATGGGGTGTGGCTGACCCACCGAGCGGCGCACTCGGGGCGGACGGCATGTGTGCCGGATCCCCCCCTGCCGTTGTTCGACAAATGCTGGCTACCCCGGCGGTTTGTTTGAAACATCAAGGCGGCTGTTGATGCCGTGACGCAGATGGCATTGGCGCCATTATTTTGCTGATGAATTGCCTGAGTGTTGGCGTTTGTGCATTATGCTCTAGGTCCTGATTAGTACTTTATGATGTACCTGCCGCGGGTGGCCAGAGCATGTCCTGCGCGGCGCTGCCGCTCCGTCTTAAGTTCTCCAAGGCCAGCCCCCCCTCGACTCCTAGCTACAGTCGCACCAGGGTTGGTCGTAACTGCCGCTTGGGTGCTGATGATAAAACATAAGGCATAAGGCTATGTTGAGCATAATCATAAGTGCATAAGTTTCAGGCATACCATCAGTACCTATGGCATAAGCATATATGTTTACGGCATCATGATTATATGGCATAACTTGCATTGCCAGAACTTCAGAGTTGGACCAAATATGCCAAAAGGATTGGCATGTAATCTCCGCTGCCTACCGTGTTAGCATCAAAGGATTGCAATCAAATTTCATTCACGTGTGTGGTAAGTATTTTTTTTTGGAAATAAATTTGGCAAATCCAGGAAATAGGCATGCTTGGAAATAGACAGGCACTTTCTTGGGAATAGAAAATGTGTGGAAATAAAACGGGTGCTATCCTGGAAATAAAAGGTGGGAAATAAAATGTGACGATATTGGAGTTAATGTCCCGTTCCCGAAATATGTATCAAAAAGGGTACATTCCTGGAGTTATCCGTACCTATCTCCACGATAACACCTTTTTGGTTCCCGTAAAGTTGATACTGTATCTTTCTGGGAAATAAGTACGGGTACTTGTAGTCACGGTACTACCGCGGATACGGTGCGCGCAATGCACCGGTGGGATGCCATGGGAGAAATGGCTTCGGAAGTGGAGTGATAAGATCGGAGAAAACGACCTGTCGTTGTGGATGGAGGATGTCTGGCTCTCGGAGGAATGGATGGGTTCGTTTGTTGCAGCCTCGCCTCCAGGTTTGCCTGCGCACAATGGCCTGAAGCGGGCTAACAGGTGCGATGCGAAACTGATACATCATATGCACTCCAATATTCATGCTTACATAATGTATGCACAGTAATAGTATATTGTTTCAGTTTTTGTCGAATGTGCTGGTTGTTGCCAGAGATTTTTAAGGATGATGGCACGCTGCAGAACCGGGCTGCCATGGGAGTGTTCCTGTCCGAAGCTAGGACATGGTTACGCGACCGTAGCGTAAACCGCCCTGTGGCGGAGTTCCCTTCCGAACCGGAGCTTCATGTGGCGACCTGAAGAGAGGCGCAAATAATGTTGGGCAACACCCACGTCACCAGTCTTCTTGTTCGTAAAAGGGATGGTCCAGTTTTCCTCCCATCCCGCAGCTATGCCCACCGCCTGCACAGGCATGGGGGCACTGTCAAGGAAGAATGGGTGGCGAAGATAGTGTAATGGAGTAAGGTGTTCAAAGACCCCGAGTGTGCAGTGAGTAAAACTTTCGACTTTGATGTATTCACATGCCTGATGCGGTCAGTGCATAGACTGCAGCCTTTGGGAGACAAGGCTCTAGGGGCTATACACTACGCTTCCACGTGTGCAGAGTATGCCAATATGCACAGTGCCCACGTGCACTAGCCCTAGGCATCAAGGATGCCCTGGTTTTAGTGCCTGATGACAGGTCATTAGTAGATTCTATTGGCCGGGTGCCCCAGCGCGGCCGGCCCTCAAAGGCCCGCGCTGCGCTAGCTCGGCAGCCAGATGAAGCCCGCGCTCTCCAAAGCGCGAGCGTCCCTTACATGGCTGCCTCGCGCTACGCAGTCCACCCAGATGCTGCATTGTATGCCGAAAAACCAAATTAAGGCAACAAGGACAATCCAAATAATTGTATATTGCGGCACATATGACCTCGGGTGGCATAAGAAATGTGCAGAGATTCAGCGCATTCCAAAACGGGAATGGACATGTGAGCATTGTGCGTCTTAGGTGCTTTGACGTGTAATTTATGGCCTTTATCTGCACCAATTTCCCCAAAAGCGCCTGTTTTATTTCCAAAAAAGAACCTGTTTTATTCCCCAAAAAGTGCCTGTATGTTGTTCCCACATACGGGAATGGACCACATGGCGGTAGGGGCTTATTTCCGAAATGGCGCCTTTTAATTCCATTGGAATTTATTTCCCGGATTATGCTTTTTTAGTTCCTGGAAATTCTATTTCCAAAATAGTACCTTTCTAATTTCCGCAATTTTTTTTATTTCCTGGATTTGACAAAAATATTTCCCAAAAATATTCATTCCGGGGGGGGGGGGGGGGGGGGGGGGGCAATGCGGTAGGCAATAGGGTTGGTGGGGCCGTCTTCGATGGTGAGGCGTAGGCGGTCGGTCTGCGTCGCGAAGATCACCGCCAGTGAGGAGGTGACTGACATGGCGACCCGCATGGCCCCTGGTTCAGTGGATATAGCGGTCTGCGTGGCGGGATGGCGGTTTCGCCCGTGTGGCATTTATGGAGCTTGAGTTGCGCCGGGTACTTGCTGGGGTCGACACCAGGGGCTGGAAGCTCCTCCGTGAGGAGCGTCATATTGTGTGGGGCGCCGGCCGGGAGCTCCGTAGTATGGCGACGGTGGAGGGCGTAAGGGACAGCGGCTGCGACGATTTGGGCCGGGAGGGGGTGGGGCATGATTTTCTTGGGCGGGGGAGGGGGGGGGGGGGGGGCGGGGGGGGGGCGATCGAGAGGTTCGAAGTGGTCGTCGATGATCCATTCAAAGAAGTCATCGCCGACCTGCTTCGATTCAAAATTGGTTATAGTCGTGCCCAGGGAGGGCGGAGTCCGGGATGGATTGTGTGCTGATCTAGAGGTGGAGTTCCGGCAGATCAATGCTCCATGGGCCGCCCCCTCGAGGAGGGTGGCGTCGTCTTGTGAGGCAATTTCCAGGCGCCGGGCAGTTGTGGTGGCGGAGCGCGGTTTATGGATATGGAGTATTTCCAAGGTAGCGTAGATGAGCGCATCGGGGGGGCGCACCATCGGGAAAGGCTCGATGGGGGCGCCGGAGGGGGCGGAGTTGGAGGATCATGCTTCATGCGCTTGCCATGGCTCTTTTGCGGCGGCAACGGCCACCGTCTCAAGGTTCGCCGGGCGGCAAGTGGAGCCTCCGGCGGCGGCTGCGACTTCGCGGGCGTGCATGGGGGGTTAGGACGCTGGACAACCACGTAAAGTTCGGGGGCCAAGATACCCGCGAGGGCTGGGCTTGCGATATGGAGTGTGCGTAAAGACAGTGCGCGAAACCCAAGAGGAAGGCCGATAGCCGGATCTGTAATGTTGTACTATGGTGAGATGGCAAGCCCTAAAAACAACTCGATCCGGGCGGCGAAGAGCAGCGGATTAGCACGTTATAATTTAAAGCAGCCCACATAAGTCGTTGCATTTTTTTATGGGTATGATTTGGGTTTGGTCGCCTCTAGTCGGTAAACCCACGCATAGTCTACGCCGTTGCAGCCATTGCGAGGATAACCATGAAAGAGCGTGCACATGGCTGTGTGCTAGGGCCGATGCGACGTTGCGCGTGGCACGCGCGTCGCACGTTATGCGGCACTACCAGTGTATCAAGTGCTGCACGGCCGGGCTGTGAACGGTTTCAGCGCACGGCACGCCGACATTTGGACATAAAGAACCGTGTTTTTCTCCCATGGTCGCCGAGATACATGTCTTGGCCACCTACCCCATGCCGCGCGGCGCAGGGTTTGGAGTCTATGGTCAGCTAGCGGGCTGCATGTGACATTCGCAAACTGGCCGTTCGCCCTGCAAGAAGCAGTAATATTGCAATCACGTTTTAGTTCATAACATTTCGGCGTTTTATCAGGTTGGGCTGCAAATGAGTGCGATGGAAAGCCCGCGACCTGCGCTTTCCAACGCAATAATTTTCAGCCCAATCTGATAAAACGCCGAAATGTTATGGCCTGTCAAAGTTACCCCCTGTTCTGGTATCCCAGCCAGCCCACTCGATCACTGTGGATGGGGGCGCATGATGGGGCATGTAATGTGCCCTTCCACGCAGGCTCCCAGGCGCGAGGACCCCTTTGATATGTCTCCACGTCGCGCGGACCCCGTCATCATTTTATTGGCTTTTCCCCTTGGATGATGGGTGACATGTGTGACAACATGCGCGCAAACCTCTGCAGCAGTGGCAACATTGCTGTCGAGGGGGCTAGCCCGCGCTTAGCCTAGGGTGAGGGCGGTATACGCATGCACCTGTGGAATCGAAGGCACTTTATGTGTGCTACTTTCACCCAGGGAGGCGCGGCCAACGGCGCTTATCTTGAAGCTTGGAAAATTGTGGGATGATTGGCCCCATCACGACGACGGGATTACTGGCACACTCTCATGGAAATTCCATGCATTGCATCGGTAGCGCGCATGGATTGGGCTCAATCTCGGTGGTCTTACATCGCATGCATACGCCCACCCACCACCGGCAGCGCGCGGGCATATGCGAACGATGGTAGCTACGCCGCCAACAAGTTTCCCCCTATCGCCCTCGCCCGTTTTTTCTGTGGTTTTAGCCATGTGCCAAGCAATGCCATTGCCGAAGAACAGTTCTAAAAGTGCGATAACCGGGAGAAACGGCTGCCTCCTTGGTGTAGGAGGCTTGCATACACTGGATTGCAAGGCTCCATGGCCCGTGGCCCCATGGCTTGGGCACCGAGGCGAGGATACGCGCGGATTTCTATGTGCAAAGACTTATGTGTACTGGTGTAATTTCAGTTGCAATTGTTGCTTTCCGCTGTACCCTGTATGGGATAGCGACTACTCGTTCCGGCTGGGCGCTGGTCTGCCCCTCTCATGTCTCACTGAAGTGCATCTTGCTCACGTAACCATATAGAGCCAAACCCATGATCATCATTACTGCTAATCCTTAGCCGGTGAAAGCCCTGCTGTAATAAAATTACTGCTAGCTGGTAGGGTAAATTATCCTGTACCCGTAGCAGTTAGGTAGAGGGTAGACAAGTGTCGCTTTAGAACGAGCCGCTCCCAGTCAGAGGTGAGCGTTTTCCGGAAATATCACAGAGGGACCTTGAAATTTCGTTGAAATTTCCGGAAACTTCAAATTTCAGAAATTTCCAGTTAGATTTCAATTCCTAGATTTCCATTCCCTTAACCCCCGCGCATTTGCGACGTGGCGCGTTCTCAGCTGGATACAGTGGAAACATTATCCACACCGCCCCCGGCCCGTGCCGCACTGCCGCTACTACTCGCGAGTTCAATACGAGTCGAGCATTGAGCCCTCCACCCTCACCCTCCAGGCAGTGAGGCAGCCCCGGCCGGCACTTCCGCCACAAGCCGCCACAAGCCCCCGACCCCCTGCCCCGAAAGGTGCGATCCCTCCGCGCCCTCCCCCCCCTCCCCACCCCCTCTCCACTGCAAGATCCCGCTAGTGCGGGCACTGCAGGATGAAGATGTCGCACATATGGATGAATATGTCGCGGAGATCATTGATGCAATGGATGGCATGACAACATTTGATGATGCCATGCATGTGGAGGACTCCGGCGATTCTGACAGCTCCACGGACTCGGACGATGAGCTTTGTGTCACCCCAGATAGGGCAGTGTCCCCTGACCCTCCAGAAGAGGAGGGTGATGCTGCATATGTATTTGAGCGCACTCCGAGAACCAAGGCTAGAGCTGCGGAGCTTGAGAGAGCTGCTGATGCAGTGGAGGAGGAAGAGGTGATGCCGGAGGGCACAATTGACGGCACCACATACGGTGCTACCGGCAGTGGACGGGGTAGGAGACGGCGCCGCGGCGGAGGGCGTGGATCCGGGCTTGATGGCGGTGGGCGCGGAGCTGGAAGGCAGAGGCATGCTGAGGCGGCCGCCAGGCGCTGCCGAGCTCAATGAGTACGAGCTCCAACGCCAGAACCAAGTTCTCTTGAATCATCAACGCATGCAGGCGCTCGGCATTGTGTCAGGGATGCTGCCACATGCTTACACAGTGCAACAACACATGCACATGCAAATGTTGCAAGCACACGTAGCCCAACAACAACGACATGTAGCTAATCTTACTAATAGTGCTGTTGCGATATCTGATACCCCACCTGCCTCCCTAGCTCAGCAGTAGGTGCATCAGCAGCCGCAGCCGCAGGAGCAGCAGCAGCAGCAGCAGACGCCGCCGCCGCCGCCGCAGCAGCCTTAGAAAGCTTTAGTGTGGCATTGTAAACAGTACTTTGCGGCAGTACATCTTGGTATTTCCAGCCCCCTCTGGAAATTCCAGAAATTTCCGGAAATTTCTGAAATTCAAGTTTCCGGAAATTTCCTGTGCACACCTCTGCTCCCAGTATTAAGGAATACCGTGCGCGCATCACTCATCCATCCCGCCTCATGCGGGATGCGGGCCGCTTTAAGGCGGCTTGCTGTGTCGATTACTTAGTACTACTATTAGCAGTAGGTGGATTCGTTACTGCCCTTTTTGTAATTCACACCAGTACCAGGCGGATTGCTGTGTTGATCTTTTGGTACTACTTTTAGCAGTAGGTGGATTTGTTTCTGCCCTTTTTGTAATTCACACCAGTACCAGGCAAGAAGCGCGCGACACCTGTCGCTCGTGGCAGCAAAGCAGCAGCGCTCTAGAGCCCCTGTGCGCGCCGCGCTATCATCATCAAGATAATATTTATATAAGAGATCATGATAAGGATTTTCACGTAAAATTGAGCAGGCGTGTCGGGCATCATGAATACGGCGTGCATAATGGAGTCACCGCATAATTAGAACTCACTAATTATAGCTACAACTCCTTATCCCCATCACTCCATTCCTGTTGGGCAGCCACCCCTCCGGCTTGGCTTCTTTTCGACATACTGTGCGCCAAGCCGGCGAGTAATAAAACCTCCCCCACTGTGTCACCGTGCGCGTGACGAAAACGTCTGCCACACCCGCGGCGCATTCGCTGCTGCTGTTGGAGTTTAGCGCGACTGCTCCCTGCGCTATATCGATAAGAAGGCACATAAATACACATGATGGTTGCCGTCCACACGGCCCCCGCAGCCACGTTTGGGTTCGCCGTCCGTTCTGCTGCAGCCCTGCTGCTGGCAGCCTTCTTGCTGGCGTCACAAGCCAATGCCTCAGCAAGGCTGTTGGGATCTGAAACTCCGCCGGACATCGGCGGCGAGCTACCGCCAGTCGTGCCCGCTCAGGGCGGACGGTCGCTTCAGGCGGCTTTCGACCACACCAGCCCGCTCATCAACGACAACACCGTGGTGTTTTACGAAGACTCAAACTTCCGTGGCAGGGAACATGTTTTCCAAGTGGGCAACTTCGTCAACGTCCCGCGGAACGACAGGTACTCGTCCGCCCGAATTGGACGCAACGTGCTCGCCCAGGTCTTCGAGGACATCAACTTTCGCGGCTCCCGGACAGACGTCGTGATCGACGTGCCGACGATGGAACGACGCGGCTGGAACGACGTCATCAGCTCTCTCAAAGTCAAGACCCGCCCCGCGGAAGGCGTGGCGCTGTTCGTTGACGTGACCAACAGCGACGGCTCCGTGGTCGCTCTCCAGGGCCGCCGCACGGTGATCAAATTCGTGGAGTCGCCTGCGGACCTCACCGTGTCCTCGCTCCGTCGCCTCGGCCTCCGCAACGATGATCTGTCCGAGATCCACGTGCCGCCCGGTGTGACCGCCACTGTGTTCAGGGACAACTCCTTCTTCGGGCCCTCCCTCTTCCTACCGGGACCGATTGTCGCCGAAGCTCACCAGCGTCAAGTTTGACGACGACTCTGGCGCCAACGACAGGGTCAGCAGCATCCGAATTAGGCCCGCCGCTGACGCCTTCAACTCCAAGGTGAGCTCAAATAGCACAGGAGCGAGTACACCCTGTACCCGCGAGGACTCGCACTGAATTTTGCTGTAGTCGCTAGCGCGCATTTCTCGCTTTCGTGATTGTATTAACCACAGTAATCGTACCCAGGCCCAGTGGCACTGCTTCAGCCCCTTCCAAGGGCAAGCCAACTCCGAAAAGTATTTACATCCGGCGAATTCAGTTTCTGTTGCTGCACCATACTTATTGCGACGACCTTCAATGATGTGTGTATGTTATGGTTTGTGCATTGAATTGATTGTTGCCGGTGCCTACTACGAACTGTTCTTCCAGGCCGGACGCTGGACTGCGGTGCAGAGCTTCAACGACGACTTCGTCCACCAGGTCACACAGAGCTACAGTAGTGAGGACCTCAGCAGCACCCTCACCGGTTTCGAGCAGACATTAACGCAGAGCCTTGAGGCCGGCTTCGAGTTCCCAAAAGGCGGCGGCGTCTCCAGCTCTATCGAGGCGAGTGTGGCGCGGTCTGTTGTGCAGCAGGTCAGCAACGTCATCGGAGTCTCCATCGAAACCACATGCACCATGCCCTGCAACATCGGCGAGAAGGGCGATCTCCGCGCCCTGCATGTGTTTAGCATGGCGGCGCAGCGCGAGTCGTTCAACACCATCATCAACTCGTGCCTCGCCATCTGTCTGCCCATTGACCTTGAGCCGCAGTGCCCGCCCGGCAACTGCAAGGACAATCAGTGCCAGGAGTGCCTGAGCGAGAGCGAATCTCGCAACCCATCGGCGGTGAAGGGTAGCGTCGCCAGGAGCCTGGTTCAGCCCCTCGTCAAGACAACCCCCCCCAGAACCAGAGACAGAACCAGAGAGCGATTCCAGCGTGCCCCTTGAGCCGGTGTTCCTGCAACTGCTGACTCAATACATCAGCAGGTTGAAATCGCCAGCTAGCAACATGTACATAACTCAAATCAGCGGTCCCTCCGACCTCGTGAATTTTCAAAGTGACTTTAGATTCCTAGGTGTACGCCTGTCAACTAGAAGTTCCCAGTAGTGACGCCTGCTAATCTAGCACCCGTGCGGCTTGGTGGCAGCATGGTAACTAGCACCCGGCCGGGTCATCGACGCCCCGCGCTGCTTTATTTCGAAATTCTCCACCTACATAGTATTGTAAATATCCTGCTTATCGACCTGCAAATCGAGCTGGTGGGGCTGCACCTGCTACTTCTACTCGTACTGCTACCATACCGGACATCGCCAGTGTCTGGGGGCAAGGCCTTGGACACCGCGCCGGCTGTCATTCGCTGCCGTGGGAGGTTGTATTGAAAATGGAGGACATCGTGTATTGGACGCAATTTGTGCTTCACATTTTGTTGTTTATATTAAAATGCATGGCATGCGCAAATATCCCCTGCTACCTTTATCCGATCTCACTTTATGCTTTCCGTACTCGTTCCGGCTGGGCGCGCTGGTCTGCCCGCCCTCTCGTCTACGTCTCTTTTCGCTTTGGTGCGCGTCTTGCTGCGCATGGAACCAGGATGTGAAAAAAAAACCAGGATGCAACCCCTGGTGTAACTACAGAAGGATTTTGGCCAAACCCATCATCATTACTGCTGGCAGGGCAGATTACCCTAAAGCAGTAGTAGAGGGTAGACAACTGCTGTCGCTTCAGTCGCTACCAGTACCTGTAAGGATTTTCTTATCCTTACAGGTAGCGACCTACTGTACTTTTTTTTTAATCCTTTCATGTACCCGGCAAAAAATTAGCGCGCGACACCTGTCGCTCGTGGCAGCAAAGCAGCAGCGCCAGAGCCTCTGTGTGCGCGCCGCACTATCATCATCAAGATCATATTTAAAAATATCATGATTCTCAGGAGATATACAGGTATATGACGCTCTCCCTGTAACCAAAAACTTCAAAAAGATATACAGGCATATGTAAAACATTAATAGAGCAGTCGTGTCGGGCATCATCAAACGGCGCGCATATAGGAGGAGTCACCGCATATAATTATAACTCACAATCCCCATCACGCCATTCCTGTTGGGCAGCCACCCCTCCGGCTTCAACTTCTTTTCGACAACTCCCGGCTACTGTGCGCCAAGCCGGCGAGTAATAAAACCTCCCCCACTGTGTCACCGTGCGCGTGACGAAAACGTCGGCCACACCCGCGGCGCATTCGCAGCTGCTGTTGGAGTTTAGCGCGACTGCTCCCTGCGCTATATCGATAAGTAGGCATATAAACACACATGATGGTTGCCGTCCACACGGCCCCCGCAGCCACGTTTGGGTTCGCCGTCCGGTCTGCTGCAGCCCTACTGCTGGCAGCCTTCTTGCTGGCGCCACAAGCCACTGCCTCAGCAAGGCTACTGGGATCTGAGACTCCGCTGGACATCGGCGGCGAGCTCCCGCCAGTGGTGCCTGCTCACGCGGGACGGTCGCTTCAGGCGGCTTTCGACCACACCAGCCCGCTCATCAACGACAACACCGTGGTGTTTTACGAAGACTCAAACTTCGGTGGCAGGGAACATGTCTTTCAAGTGGGCAACTTCGTCAACGTCCCGCGGAACGACAGGTACTCATCCGCCCGGATTGGACGCAACGTGTTCGCCGAGGTCTTCGAGGACAGCGCCTTTCGCGGCGCCCGGACAGACGTCGTGATCGACGTGCCGACGATGGAACGACGCGGCTGGAACGACGTCATCAGCTCGCTCAAAGTCAAGACCCGCCCCGCGGAAGGCGTGGCGCTGTTCGTTGACGTGACCAACAGCGACGGCTCCGTGGTCGCTCTCCAGGGCCGCCGCACGGTGATCAAATTCGTGGAGTCGCCTGCGGACCTCACCGTGTCCTCGCTCCGTCTCCTCGGCCTCCGCAACGATGATCTGTCCGAGATCCACGTGCCGCCCGGTGTGACCGCCACTGTGTTCAGGGACAACTCCTTCTTCGGGCCCTCCCGCTTCCTACCGGGACCGATTGTTGCCAAGCTCACCAGCGTCAAGTTTGAAGACGACTCTAGCGCCAACGACAGGGTCAGCAGCATCCGCATTAGGTCCGCCGCTGACGCCTTCAACTCCAAGGTGAGCTCAAATAGCACAGGAGCGAGTACACCCTGTACCCGCGAGGACTCGCACTAAATTTTGCTGTAGTCGCTAGCGCGCATTTATCGGTTTCGTACTTGTATTGACCACAGTAATCGTACCCAGGCCCAGTGGCACTGCTTCAGCCCCTCCTAAGGGCAAGCCAACTCCGAAAAGTATTTACATCCGGCGAATTCAGTTTCTTTTACTGCACCATACTTATTGCGACGACCTGCAATGATGTGCGTATGTTATGGTTTGTGCATTGAATTGATTGTTGCCGGTGCCTACTACGAACTGTTCTTCCAGGTCGGCCGCTGGACTGCGGTGCAGAGCTTCAACGACGACTTCGTCCACCAGGTCACACAGAGCTACAGTAGTGAGGACCTCAGCAGCACCCTCACCGGTTTCGAGCAGACATTAACGCAGAGCCTTGAGGCCGGCTTCGAGTTCCCAAAAGGCGGCGGCGTCTCCAGCTCTATCGAGGCGAGTGTGGCGCGGTCTGTTGTGCAGCAGGTCAGCAACGTCATCGGAGTCTCCATCGAAACCACATGCACCATGCCCTGCAACATCGGCGAGAAGGGCGATCTCCGCGCCCTGCATGTGTTTAGCATGGCGGCGCAGCGCGAGTCGTTCAACACCATCATCAACTCGTGCCTCGCCATCTGTCTGCCCATTGACCTTGAGCCGCAGTGCCCGCCCGGCAACTGCAAGGACAATCAGTGCCAGGAGTGCCTGAGCGAGAGCGAATCTCGCAACCCATCGGCGGTGAAGGGTAGCGTCGCCAGGAGCCTGGTTCAGCCCCTCGTCAAGACAACCCCCCCCAGAACCAGAGACAGAACCAGAGAGCGATTCCAGCGTGCCCCTTGAGCCGGTGTTCCTGCAACTGCTGACTCAATACATCAGCAGGTTGAAATCGCCAGCTAGCAACATGTACATAACTCAAATCAGCGGTCCCTCCGACCTCGTGAATTTTCAAAGTGACTTTAGATTCCTAGGTGTACGCCTGTCAACTAGAAGTTCCCAGTAGTGACGCCGGCCAAAATATCGCCAAGCCGCAGCTATAGCACCTGCGCGGCTTGATGGCATCATGGTAGCTAGCACCCGGCCGGGTTATTGACGTGCCGCGCACCTTTGCGAATTCTCCACCTACATAGTATTGTAAATATTCTGCCTATTGACCTGCACAGCGAGTGGTGGTGAGGCTGCACCTGCTACTCATACTGCTACCATACCGGACATCGCCAGTGTCTGGGGGCAAGGCCTTGGACACAGCGACGGCTGTCATTTGCGGCCGTGGGAAGGTTGTGAAAATGGAGGACATCGTGTATTGGAAAGTGGGCGCTATTTGTGCTTGACATTTTGTTTTTTATTAGAAAGCAAACTATTAAATGGCATTCACAAATATCCCCTGCTACCCGCATCTGATCTCACTTAAAATAAGTGCAGTCCTTGTCTGAAGTATAGGAAAAGTAAAAATCGAATATAGTTCTGGTTCTGGATAGGAAAGGAGGAGCTTGGCAGAAGATTGACGGGCGTAACACGCCTCTGCATTTATGGGATATCAACTTGGCCATGAATGATGTATCGCTATCGCATCAGGGCACTCTTTTGCTTCCCAACGATATATAATGGCGCTACCGTTGTTGCAATACGTGCACCCGCAGTGATCCGTTTGGGCGAGCTAAGGCACTAGCCGCATATAAATATTTCCGTACTTTGCGGCAGTTTTGGCTGCCACGTGGTCATTGGAGCCATCCGCCTGTCCATAACAGATAATTCCATATCCGCAGATCGGCACCATATCAGCACGATAATTGCACGCTGCTGTCGGTTGGGTTGCGCCGGTTCGTGTCCCAATGAGACGCTCGTCCTGGCACACCGGGTGAAAGGTATTGCTTGCCAGGAACAGTCCACACGCTTCCAACTGACACGCCGATGCGCGAAGGTGCGACATGCAATTAAATCATTTACGCTTGTTAGATGTGTCGCCGCCCCAGCACCCTGCTAGTCGAGAGAAACCCAGGGAAACCCACCACGCGCGCCCACTGCCCTTCGGCGCGTCGCGCACATGAGGACCATGCCCGAGCACGCCCGAGCCCCGGCCAGAATAATCCGAAGGGGCGAAGGGGGGCGAAGGGGATATGGCGCAAGCATTGCGTGAGGCGCCAGGTCGGGAATATGGCGCTGGTACCCCGGTACAAGTAGCAGCTGCAGTCTCTCCAAGTGCAGCGGCTGGCTCGGTGAGGCAGTCCCGGCTAGAGACAGTTTTCTGTAAATGATTGTGAAGAAGATGACCAAGTAAGGCTGTTGCGAATGAATGTTCTGTTCTAGGTGCCCGCCCCCTCCGAATTTTCAGGTCCCGCACTGCTTGTTTGCCCACACAGGTCCGTACAGTGTTTCAAAATACTGCTGCAGATGCACTTAATGATACCCAGAGTTGGCCAATCACCAACATGAGCAATTGTTGCGTCCTGGTGTTGCGTGCAAGTGCCGGAGCAGTGCTGGCGCCCTCTGCCCTCACCAAACCCCCTCCTCATTCCACCGCCCCCTTCCACACACCCCTTTGATCATCCCACATGTCTTTACTACACCCCCCCCCCCCCCCCCCCAAACACCTGCTTGTCGCATTGTCACCGAGCCCCCCTTCTCCTCGGCCCGACATGCGCCCATGTGACATCCCGCCTCCCTTGTCAACCCCCCCCCCCCCCCCCCCCCCCCCCGCCACACACACACACACTTCCTATATTTCGGGATCCAAAACAAAACAGAAAATCGTAAAGCCTATAAATATGAGAGCATTGATAATATAAATATAATAACACTGCGGTAGTCGTGTCAATCGACATGCTACAATCTCAGAACACCGCGAATACGAACCTGCTATGCATGCAGCATGTCAAAGAATGTGGACCAAATCATAGCGGAACTAAGGGCATAGAAAAAGTTCGTATGGGTTGCATGCAAGCGCCCGGTTTGAGCCTTGTAACATGCGTTCTTATAATTGCGTCAGCACCCGCACTCTTTTTCAGGACGAACCGGCCGGAGCGCATTTTTATGCAGCAGAAGTGGGCGATTACCTTGGACGCCCCTACTTGTCTGTCTACCCTTATTAGCTGCTGGCGTAGCAACCACGCAAGCTAGAACTAGAAACTATGGGTACATCATACTTTTCGGCCGGTTTCCTCTCTACTCTGTGTCGCTCTTTTCCGCCAGCTCGCGCTTAACCAGTGCGTAGCCAACAGCATGTCCAAGAACACCGCAAATCCGACAACACTGAGCATTAACAAATGTATGAACAAAACCCCGAAGAGAAGCGGCGCAATGGTATGTTTGGTGGTGGCCTGTGGGCCAGGGCAGATGAAGGATGAGGCCAGAGAAGAACAAGACCAAAAACATCGGGACCGTCCTATCTATGGCTGCCACATGTCACAAGGGCGTTCAGCACCAGACAGTTGCTGCCTCGCCTGGGAGATGAACTGAAGGCCTGTCCGGCTGATGTACACAGCGTTGCATGCAATATGCTGGTACCTTCACACAAATCTCAGATGCGTAGGCATTTTATATACGAGTGTCCTTATTTGCTGTAGTGTAAATTAGCTTGAGTATCTACACGTGTTTGCTGGTGTACCATCGGCTCTACATTGAATAGGACTTCCCCTGTAGTGTGTATAGCTAGGCAGGGGTACCGGCCTCGGGAGTGATTGCGCATGCTAGAATGAATGGGTGCCGTTCCGGGAGGGGGGGGGGGGGGGGGGGGGGCAAGGCGTGATCAGGCAGCCCTTGGTGAGGCTAGCCCAGCAACCGCGCCATCACGGCGATGAGGAGACCATAATAGGGCTGTGGTAGCGGGTCGGATCCCAGTCCTGTGGAGGGCATCACGCCATGCCAAGCTGTCAGAAGGAGACATCCCCCTTCTCCCATTCCCCACCTCCTCCCTCAGTCCACCGTCCACCATGTACCGCTCCAACCTGCAGGTGTGCCTGTGCTGAGGCATGCACCGGACAGAGGGGGGCGTGGTCCCAGTGGGGAGCGACACGGGAGAGGGATAATAGCGGGGTTGACATGGCAGTAAGCGCGCCTGTCGCGGACAGCTAGACGCCGCCGCCAAAGAAGTAGTTGTGAAAGGCAAACAGGAAGAAGAGCGTCCCTCCCGTGAACGCCACCGCCTTTTGGGAGATCTTCTGCGCCAGGACGGACCCTGAGCGGGCCGGCAGCGGGGCGCGGCCAGCGGTCAGCTGATTGCATCGCAGGTCTCTGGACCCTGTAGAAAGGGTTCTAGCCTTCTAGGGTTGGGTGAGCCCTATGGAAGCCCATGAGAAGGCATGGTTGGGTCAAGGGGGGGGGGGGGGGGGGGGTTGATGGGGCTCACCGCCAAGCACGGCGGCGCCGGTGCAGATGCTGTGCCCAAAGATGGCGCCCACCGTGACTCCGTAGGGGTTGTGATGCGCCGCGAGGGATATGGTGGCGATCTGGCTGCGGTCGCCCCACTCAGCCAGGAACGTCAGGATGAAGGACTCCAGGAAGATGGGCGTCAGGAAGCGGGACAGCACGCGGCGGGACAGCGACGGGTTGTGCGCCTTGCCCAGCTTTTCCTCCACCTCATGGATCTCCTCCTGTTGAGCCCTCCGGTCAGCGCAGCCGCCGGCCAGCGCAACACCATGCTAGGGGAACGCGTGTGCGCGTGTGTGTGTGGGGGGGGGGGGGGGGGGGGGGGGGGGGGGGGGGGGGATGCGCACCTCCACATCCTCGCTGCTTGCGCGCCACGCGATGTAGAATAGGCGGCTGCCGAAGAACAGGTACAGCGTGGTGGCAAGGTACTGCGTGGTTTTCCGCGAGATGAGGTGTGGCACGATGAAACCCAGAGCTGTGGAGATGACCTATGGAGAGGAAAGCATGGACGCGCTCTGCATCAGGAGGCGACGCAAACATCCCCCGGAGGCGCCCCCTCTCCCCCTGCGCCCTGGTCATTTGCGGGTACCACGGGGCGTTCTCACCGTCATCAGGATGAGCGCACTCATGGCGCCGCTGTACACAATGACCTTGGGGTGGCGCATCGCCATCAGCGCCGCAATGATAAACGTCTCATCGCCAAGCTCAGTGGCGAGAATCTGCAAGGGCGCATGCCGTCAGGGCAGCTCAGCTGCGGCGGTCACTGCTCCCTGGCCCTGCCAATGACGGCCCCGATGACGCGGAGCGGACACCCGCGGGGACTCACCATCGCAATGCTGTGAGTCAGGGCTGTAACTACGTTGGGGTCCTTGTCCTCCGGCACCCCATCGCCGTCTGTGTCGCCATCGACCCCGCGCAGATCGATCACCTGTGCATGTATGACGTCAGCCTATGTATGCTCGAGGGGGGAGGAGTGGGGGGAGGGGCGGGGGGAGGGGGGCATAGCGCGCGGGCTGCGAATGCGCATCGCGCACCGTCTTGTGCGCGCCGGTCAGCCCTATCTGCGGGTCTAGCACGATCTGCAGGGGGCACGACGGGGGGCTGAGTAAGAATCTCGAAAGGAAACAGGGAGGGAGATACAGGCAATTAGGCGGGGGCTAAGACGGGGACGAGGAACGGGGATGGGGGACGGGGGCTGGTCGCGGCGGAGGCTGGTTGCTTCGAGGGATGACGGGGCTATCGATGAGATAGGCAGTAGGCCGCTGATAGTAGGCAGGATGAACAAAGAACGACAATCCCCGAGTGAGTGGTAAGGTATTGGTGGAGGCATGATGTAGGGTTGTACTCTGGGAAGCGCGGGGTGCTGCCGGCCTAGATGAGCGAGCCAACCCCTGCACACCCTGCGTTCACCTTCTGGCGCTCGACCTCTGGCGGGCCGCCGCCCGCCTGCTCTTCCGGATCGCTCCGCGCCGCAAGCGCCGCGCCGGCGACCAGCAGCACCAGCAGCGCTGCCAGCACCCACGTCTGCGGCCGGTATCCCATAGTGGCTTGTTTATACTTAGTTGGTCCCCTCTCCCCTGGGAACTGCTAACACAGGAGTGGGTAGTGGCCGCGGACTGCGCGTCGCGCTGGGGGGTCGTCGAGATGCGAGCAGCAGCAGGCGAAGCGCGACATCGCGCCGCGGTCCCAGGCCAGGTCAAGGGGCGCGCTCGCGCGGTCAGCAGCCCGGCCCAACAACGACTACTCGCGGTTATGGCCGAATTAGTCGGAATGAATCCGCTGTCAGTCGCGAAAGTTCGCATCGAGTATTCGTTTACCATATAGCGAATGCTGAGGCGGCGGGAATAATCCGAACATAACGACACGGCCCGTATGTGGATGAAACTCTCTGTGCCCGTATTTATAAACCCAGAGCACCTCAGCGACTACATAACGACCTACCGTAAACCCCTGACGACGCTGCTAAATATTTTATGATGAAAGATAGAGGCCGCGCAAGGCGAGTGTCGCGCGCTTATAGGAGCGATGCTGGTAAGTACTATGAAGTGGTCCCGTACCAGTAGTGCTTGTTTTTGGCAGGCACGGGCGGAGCAGCCACGCCAGCTGCAGTGTGTCCACCGTGATCAGTTGCGCCTCTCCACCACACTGTTCTCATCTGGCTGACCACCCACAGCTTCCCGGCCGTCTCCCCGTACTAAACACTCCGGGAACTCTCATACACGATGCAGGCCATCGCTCAGCAGCTCCGGTCGGGCGTTCTCGCGCATCTGCGGCTGCCTGCCAGCGCCGCGGCCGCCCGGGCGCCTCAGGCCCTCGGCGGCGGCCTCGCTCTGCTGGGCCTGCGCGGCTTCGCCGACGGCGCCGTGGACAAGGCCGAGGTCACGGAGCGAATCCTCAGCGTGGTGAAGAACTTCGAGAAGGTGGACCCTGCCAAGGTGCGCGACGCCCTCACTCAGCTCTAATGTCCTTCCCCCGCCTACTGCTCTCAACGCAGCCAGAGGCGTCCTCTCGCGCCGATGGGGGATTGAGCGCTTCAGCAGGCGGCGCGCCATTCCGCTACCTCATCCCTTGTGCCGGGCACTACCGGCTCTCCGCCGCGCGGCTGAGCTCCCGCCAGCGATGGACGGGCCGGCGGGCGGCCCCACGGATTCGGTGGCCCGCTTCACCCGGACACCGGCAGCCCGCATTTTAGGGTTATGTCCGGACCCTTCTTGGACACAGCGGGTTTGCACTGACAGTCCTCCACCTGCCTTCCCTTTTCCCTTTCCTTGCCCCGGGGCGGTTCGCGGGGTAGATCAAGAGCGCGATTCAGCCCACGAAACTCCTATACCGGGGGGCAAGTAGGAGCAGATAGATTCTGTGCAAGTTTTTTGAGGCTAGCCATTGGCCATTCCTCATGCGGCTCCGCACTCTACACATCTCCACCCCCTTCCCCCCCTTCTTCAGCGCCTCCCCATTACCCGCTTCAGCCCCCCCAAAGCACATGTACCCGTTCCACCCACGAATGGCAGGGTCATGCCGCGTGCTCCTCCCTTGGCTGGGGCTGGGCAGGATGCTGACCGCCCTCCACCCGCCCACATCTGATCCAGGTGACCCCGACGGCCTCCTTCCAGAAGGACCTCGGCCTGGACAGCTTGGACACAGTAGAGGTGGTGATGGCGTTCGAGGAGGAGTTTGCCATCGAGATCCCGGACGCCGATGCCGACAAAATCGCGTCGGTTGCCGATGCGGTCGCGTTTGTGTCGTCCCACCCCATGGCGAAGTAGGCGCCCCCGCGTGAAAGGCCGCAGGGGCACCGCTTGAAACCCAAATGAGCATCCTCAACCGACCCAGGGTGGACTGTGTGGCGCCCTGGTCTTCTGCTTGCCTGCTGTTGGGAGGCAGCCTGTGGCGCATGCCTGCCCTCATTCAAAGGGGGGGGGGGAGGGGGGGGGGGGGGGGGGGGATCCATGCCACGTACCACACCAGTCCGCGTGGCGTCTGGTGGGATGAGGTCTTCTGGTCAGGAGGGGGCCATGATATGTCATGGGGCACCCCCCGTGCACAGTTTGCCCGGGCCCCGGACCCACCAACCCCCACGCAGGGCACAAGGCTGGGGGCACCTTGTTGCTGTGGTTGTTTTCCGCCCCCAGGACAGGACTGGCAACAGTAGAACCCCGAGGGCACACGCGGCCGACACCTGAGACAGTGGACGCAGGCAGTGGCATCGTAGGGAGACATAGTGCAGCCACCACAGCCACAGCTAGACATCCGGTACTTCCGTTCCAACTCGCCCTCGTGTCTTACTCTGTGGCCCATGGAGCGGCGGCACCATGCGCTTGTGGGGGGGGAGGGGGGGAGCTGGGCAGGCGAGTAGATACGTACTTTACTACAGTACAATTTTGACACTCCGCCGCGGGCTCAGGGACGCCCATGGACCCACGGAAAACGATCCATCCTCCGGGAATGGCGGGCCAGCATTTGGCGCAGCCATCTCCACCTTCTTCAGCGGTGCCTCATAGCACCCCAGCCGCAAAAGACACCCACAGCCCCGCATGGCCTCCGCCACGACAGAATGCCTGGGGGAACTCTTTTGCCACCCTCCCACCACCCGAAGTCGAGGTCCCTTGACGGCTCGCACTGCGTCGCCTGGGCCCATGCCACAATCTGCGGCGTGTCGCACTCCGGTCTGTCCTTGAGCTTGAAGAGCGTTTTATTCCAGGATGACCTACAAATAGCATTCAGAGGGTCAGACCAATCATGCGAGATGGGCGACTGTTGTGAGCTATCAATGGGTATCACTGCCCCAGCTGCAAGAGCCGCGGCATTGAGTTTGACTGTTCTTACATCTTCATTCCTACCAGTCTTCCAACTACACAGGCCAGCTGCCTCACGGCCCGGCTGCAGTAACCGGCATAGGGTCGGCTATAGCCCGTAGCATGCAGCCCTCTGAAGGCCAGGCGCCACTGCCATCACAATCGCTGCGCTGTTGAGACCGTGCATCTCGGCAGAAAACGAAGCCTTTGTCGCACGGGCAACACAAGTGGCGCTTGCAAGGGGACCTGCGGAGCAAAGGCGGCCACTGGCATGTCCGGTCGCGGGGGCAGGCGCGCTGAGGCGCCGGTGCGTAGGAAAGATGCAAGAGAGTTCTTTAATGACATGGATTTAGCGTACAAAATTCAATACGTGTCGGTGTACAATGCAGAGTCGCAGGCAGCTTAATGACATGGATTCAGCATATAAGTCAATGTGTTGCGGCTCTGCTAGACGTTGCCATGCAGCAGGCTGCAGAGACAGGGGGGGGGGGGGGGGGGGGGATCCCTCCATGCTGGACAAACTCAGGGGCGGTGTGCCCCTCACCACTTCCCTACACAAACCGGGGGCTGGATGCCTAGGGCAGAGGCACAGTGCGGTAGGAGGGGGTTGGCGACTCTAACCATCAAAGCACCCCCTTTAATAATAGCTTTTACAGTTCAAGGGGGGGGGGGGGGGGGGGCAAAAAACCTAAAATATCTATCAATCAGGAAATCAGCATAGATTAAGCAATATGTTTTCAGACATTTATGAGTGCCTTTTTGTCCCCACCAGACATTAAAAGTCGCCTTTTTGACATCATTTTTATTGTTATTATATAATTATTTTTGTTTTTGCAGCTCCACGAGAAATCACTGTGCCAGCTGCTAGGGGGATTGGGCGGGGGGGGGGGGGGGGGGGCGGAGGGAGTATTAGGGATTTGGCCTTGAGAGAGCTGCACGGTACGCGCTGTAATTGGTGGACCCTATGCAGGTTCGTGCGGCCGGCCGGGCCATAAGGCAGCTGGCCTGGTTGACCCGGGAATAAAGTTGTGACAAGCTCCAATAATTTCAATTTCAATACGTCCGATGGAGCGACATTGCGCAGCTGCGGCTTCCCCTCAGTTGTTGACCACTCCCCGCCCAGCAAGCAAGCATGCGGACCACTTTACAAGGAAGGGCGGTTTGGGGATGGGGAGGGGGGGGAGGGGGTGGATGTGGGAGTTTGCGCAGAGTATCGGTTAATACTCGGTGTTCGGTCCCAGCATTCATTCACTTTTGGAGCTGGATGGCCCCTTGCGGAAAAGGACGACGGGCAAGTGAGCGGCGTCAAATAGCGCCGAGTTATTGTTACACACAGGCAGCTGCCCACCAGAGGCTACGTCTACGTTGCTGATGGCCAACTTCCCGCCGCGCATCGCCCCGCCAGCCTCGCGCCGGGCGAGCGCTGAGGGGCGGCCGCAAAGTTGGGGGGGGGGGGGGGGGGGGAGAGCAGGCCGGGGTCACGTGACGGCCTACGCCACGCCGGTTATGGTCACGCCCTCAGGTGATGGGGACCGACAGGCTGAGGCACGCCACGCTGGAATTGGGCGGCTTCCCGCTGTGCGCGCGGGACTGGTCGTACGCGGCCTGGGCGTCGAGGCGGGCTTGCCGCTGGCCGATGAACTGCATGTCCGCAATTCCACAAGGGGGGGGGGGGGGGGGGTTAGGTTTAGGGCTCTGTGCATCGTGCGGTCTCATGTGTTACATTTTATATATTGCAGTCGCATATTTTGTCAAAGGTAAAAGTCAATTCCGCCCCGGGTCATCGGCCAAAGACGGACCGGCACCATTGCCCTCTGGCGCCAACTGCAGTCGTAGGCCTGGCATAGCCCTTAAACCATGCCCTCACTCGAACCTCGAAAGGTTAATGCGTCAACCGAGTAAAGGAAATGGAAAGGGAGCGATGAGCGGCAAATCGGTCACTAATCCGTGGCTGTGTAATGCAAATGGGCATGGGGACAGCTGGGGGGGGGGGGGGGGGGGGCACCTGGCGGATGGTTTCGAAAAAACAGAAGAAAATGGCTGAATTCAGCCCATTGCTAATGCACCGCGGCGCCAGCCCGCGGAAGAACGCCCTGGGGCCTGCGCGTGGGGGCAAGCGGTGTCGGGAGTCTGAGGGGACCCGCCGGGGTGCATTGAGGGCATTGGAGGAGGGGAAAGGGGGGTCCTGGGTCGGGGGAGCGCACCCTCGTTGGTCTTCATGACGTCCAGGAACGCCGAGTGCACAGTCGGGCGGCTCGACGCGGAGCACATCATGCGCGTTTTGATGACATCTGCGGCGGGGACGGGCAGGGCCGTGGCTCAGCCGTCAGCGGCGCCGGGGGAGGATGGGGCTGGGGATGGGGATGGGGTTGGGGTCGGCATACCGGCTGTCAGGCAAGACGGCATTCAATAGGGCCTTGGACTGAAGGGGGGGGGAGGGGGTCACCTAGGGGGGTGGTCACGGCGGCAGACATGACTCCGGCAAGGCCGCCCATGCAGAGATCCTCCAGGGTGTTGGGCTGAGGGGTGGACAGGGGCGGCGCCATCAGAGCCGGTGCGGTCCATCTACACATCATCTGACAGACATGGCCGGCGACGAGGACGGTGGGGCCGCTAGGGAACCCCAGGGCAGGAGGGAGGCGGAGGGAGGGGTAGGGGGGGATCCCACCGTCCTGCCGCCGGTGAGCTGCGCATGCAGCGGCCGCAGAGACTCGTAGACGGCAAACTTGACAGCCATGTCAGGCACGTCCTCCAGCAGTGTGGGCGAGAAGCCGGTGAAGAGGCCGCGGACGCCCGCCTGCCGCCGTATCTCCGAGGCCGCCTGGAAGACGTTGTCGTACACCCCCGCCTGCACGCTCCGGATGCACACTGCCAGCGGCACCTTCACGGCGCAGCTCCCGACGGCCGCCGCGCTCCCGGACACAAACGCGATTTGTCCTGCGCGGCGGCGGCAGGGGCAGGCGCGCCGGGGGTGGCATGCCAGGTCAGCGCTCCGCCCAGCACGGAGAGGGGCGCATGCCGCCCCTCTGCAGATCGCGTACCGGTAGCACTTGATTGGGTCCGCAGGACGCAGAGGAGGATGGATTGATGTGCACCAGAGGAGGAGGAGATTGGCGGAGGTTTCGTGCTGCTTTTCTTATTCATTTCTGATTGGGAGTATTAAATATACAGTATAGTTTTACCTCCTTTACAAGGCGGGGTTCAAAATGGCTAAATAACTTATATATTAGTATACAAAACATATCTACATATATATTATGTATTATATAGCTTGTCACTTACATATATATTATTATAGCTATATACTAATATAGGCAAGTCAAAGTGGGAAACATGGGCCAGCGGAGGGGAGGAGGGGAGGGGGGCACCCGTCGTCATGTCCGTGTTGCGCCGGAGTGCCTGCTTTGCTGTGCTGTAGAACGCGAAGTACGTACCGATGATGATGCCCGCCCCGGATGCCGCCCCGCACACCCCCTGCGCCACCCGGCCAGCACAGCTGAGAGGAGCAGCCCGGGCGGGTGAAGTAGCGGAAAGGGCGACTGGGTTGGATGTGGGGAGGGGGCCGGGGACCTTATACAGGCTTCTGAACTCCACGAGACCCTGCTGCAGCCGGGTCGCCACAGCAGCTCCCCCGACGGCCTTCCCCGCAAAGCCAGCCCCTTTGGAGCCCTTCCCCCCACCGGACGAGCCGGAGCCTGCTCAGCAGCAGCAGTAGCACCGAAAGCGGTCAGCTCCGCCCACATAGCGCACCACTGATACCACGACGCCGCGTCAGGCGGCGCGGCACTCACCGCCGGCGCTCATGTCTCCTGCCTGCATTCGAACTTTCATCGTGTCGATCGGGTGGATCGTGGCCTGCGATGCGGCGCGCGCAGTCGCGCCCGCCACCACGTCCATCGCGGGCTTCTGATCCGGGGGTGGGGCCGCCGCACCGGCGTTTTTCGCCACGGCCTGGGCTCGGGACAGCGGCGGGTCAGACATCCGAAGCCGATCCCGGAACAGATCCCGAGAAAGAACTGACGGGGTCTCGTAGCCCACAGAACCCATCGCTGGGAAAGTTAGCTCCGAAACAAAAGTCAAATAGCGCGCCCGACGGGCGTGAAAGTCAGAGATGGCTGGTGGGGCTGTGGGGCACGCCGGTACGTAGCATCAGTGCCCAAGCTGCCGCTCGTGTAGTGAAAGTATCTAGCCATATCAGGACAGGTACCCATATCTTTATAGTATAAAGTTGTAACTCATAGACGGACACGCCGTGATGCCTATATTTCATCTATTTTCCTGGGACGATGTCAGCAGGCGCGCGCGACCTGCCCGTGCCGGTCGCACAAACCCGCGGGTCCACGGTTCCCAGCAGGCGGGCCCAGAACCCATGGGATAAGTTGCTGCATCCAGCGCTTCCGTCGGGGGCTGATCATAGGCGGGAGATCGCACCTGAGAGGATACCGAGGCGAAGCCGGTGGGGCGGCGCAGGCAGCGACGATGCTCCAGGCGTGGCATCAGCAGCAACCCGCCTGCTCGCCGCCCTCCGCCCGCCTGTTCCGGGTCCGCCAGCGCCACGGCCTCGCGATCCGGCATCGCGAGCGCCTTATTGGGGGTAGATGGCGGGAGCTGCGTTGCGCGACTGCTTCGTGATAGCCGTGGAAAGGGGGAGAGGTGAGTTTCCCGGCCAAGTGGAAGGGAGATGTGGCAGGACCATGCGGCGCGAGGCGTGGTGGGCTGGCGGCCACTCTCGCGCGGCTTGCTGCGGACCAGCAGATGGGCACGCGGGAGCCAAGCTGGCGGCTGAGCGCGCCCCTCGGTCAGTGTACGCGCCGCAAAGTACTGGCTAGCACTACCGGCGCGACGTTCACGCTACTCGTCGCGATGAGGCCGACGATCAACGGACGGCCACCGAGCGGCGAGTCCTGTTGTACCGAGTCTGTAGCGAATATATGACGGAAACATTGATCAGACGAGTCTCCGCCTTGTATTTCGGACGGTGATGTAGGCCGCCTGACCCCTAATCATACCGCATTCGCCGCCGTTCATGCTGCCTACTTAGCCAATGTAGTCTCACATGCAGCATGTATGTTTTCAACATGGTTATGCTGCATCGGTCGTGTGGTTTTGATAAGGACCGTACCCTATTTCTTCATCGGATGGTGAGTCTTAGTTGCATTTTTTTCAACAGTGAACATCCTATGTAACTTCCAAGGTGCTATCAGGAGTTTCAGGCTACGATTCATTGCTCCTGTCACCTCATCACATTCAAACGAAATACTGCGGCTGTCTTATCATGTATGGCAGCTTGAGTCATCACGGGCCACCTCATATCATTTGCGCCTACATTGCATATCCCATGTCTCTCTCACTCTCTCTCTCTCTCTCTCCTCGGAGCATCTTGGGTGTGTGGCGAGTCTGCCACATCGTACGTACCGGGCAGATAGGCGTACTTTCAAATCCTTGCTCGTGACACATTTGTCTATTTGTCGCGTATGTTAGGGAAATAGAAAACTGCGGAGTTGTTAAACTATCAATGTCGACACATTTCGTTCAGATATGCCGTTTACAGCATCCTTCACCCTTTCAATTTCCAGGTTTAGCCTCCCAGTTTTGCATAGGGGCAGCTCGTATTGATTCGGATCTTTTGTATCGGGTTTGGATCGGGTTTGTAAGCACGACAAAAATGCCTACATGCCAATTCCGTACGCTGTGCGCCTTTGTTGTTTCCACCATACTGCGCTCGACCCCCCCCCCCCCCCCCCACCCACCCACCACCACCACCACCACCACGCACCACCGGTGGGTCTCCCATCCATGAGTACACGCATCAGGTATTCCCTCATCAAATCGGCGCCTGCAAGCCACTACCCAAGCCCGGACACCCTATCCTAAGTCTCTGCTGGGAGTCTCCCTGGTGTTTCTTACTCCCTGTTGGACTACGGAGCGCGAATCCAGTTTGATCGAGTTGTTAATGAACTGATAAATCTGCCGTAAGGTGTCATGCTGGGTGAGATTTGAAATGACTTTAAACAGGAGGAAGCCCGGATTGCCAGAAAAGGTGGTGCGCCGCATGTACGTACACACAGGATACCATCATGCAACAGCTCTGATGACGAGATACATGTGTGTCAGTGCACTATACATAAAATCACGCACTGGCGGAGTGTGTGTGTGTAGAATGTGTGTATAGAATTTACTGTGTGCCGCGACTGAAGATGCGTGTCTAACCTGCCACATGCAGCATATGCCACATATGATTGAAATGTGTACGTGGGGGGAAAAAGGGGGGGGGGGGGGATGGGGAGGCAGCTCATGCCGGTCCATTCACAATCGGGCCGTTATTACCACACGTACCGGTAAGGGGCTGTCAAATCCATGTGCAGTTCCAAGACACAGTGCGAGTGTCGTTTCGCCAAAAGAGTGTGTGACTTCATTACAGGGCACCCGTCCCACTTCACGAGTCGGGCGGGATGGGGTGGGTGCGAGAAGCGTCACAGCAAAAGGGATGAGCGCTGCGGCTACTCCGGCACCGTCTAAGTAGTTCTGGAGAGTCCGGAACTAGAGGGTCGGGAGACGTCGACGGTCAGCTGGCAACACTCTAGAACCCTCCAGTAGTTCGGCGCGCGTCGTACTAAATTAACAGCGACTACCGGCTGAAGCTCTGGCGAGTAGCGACGCGGGTTTACTTGCTCACGCCACGCCATCTGTCTGCCTAACTCAGTAAAGTACTGAACAATTAATAATTCAGCGGTCACATAGTATTACCACCACAGTTTCTTACTTTAGTCCCTCATAACACGGCGGCATAATTTCCAGTCCTATGCCAATACCAATAATAGGTCAACCCCACAATCAATGCAACCAGTTAAGATGGTGTGACCTGAGTATCTGCACGATTCCAACCCGGCTCTCGTAATGGTGAGGGAGTAACACTGGTCTTTGCGAGCCATCCCGCATTGGTAATAACACTCCTGGACATGTATATTGCATCATTCCCTGCCACTGGCAAGTTTTATGGCAACGGGGTCATTTACAGGTGTAGCAACTCTTTTTGATCGCCCAGAGAGCGGCGGTGCAGCCGCCTGCGAGGTGCTGATGGGTGCTCTACAGGATGCCGATGGCCTTCCACCAGATGCTGCCAACGCCCAGCCAGACAGAGAGGTAGAAGACCGAGCAGATGAAGCCCAGCTTGTACCAGTCCGCCTGAGCGACGTAGCCGGCGTTGTAGAACGGCGGGCCAGAGCCGATGCCGTAGAAGGTCAGGCAGCCCATGAGGTTGGACAGCTGCGCGAGGCACAGGGCGGCGGCCATGGCGGGCGCGCCGCAGGAAATGGCCACAGACAGGAAGGCGGTGTACATGGCACCGATGTGGGCGGCGCCGGAGGCAAACAGGTAGTGGGAGTAGTAGTACAGCAGCACGATAATCAGGAAGGCTGGCTGCCAGGCCAGGCCGAGCCCGCCCACCAGGTTCACAACCTGCAAAGCACAGCATGCTGAGACTCGTGATGACGGGGATAAATGAGACGGCGTGCCTGAATGGGGAGCCGGAGGCGGGGGAAGGCAAGCAGGGGGGGTCGGCCACCTGGCCGGAGAACCAGGGGATGAAGCCCTCCTTGTTGAGGTACGCCGCCATGGCGATGAGAGCTGCAAACCAGGTGAGGGTGTCCCAGGCCTGGTTGTTGCTCAGGCACTCCTTCCAGGTGGTGACGCCGGTGACCAGCAGGATGGTGAGGCCAACCAGCGCCGCGGCCACCGCGTTCACGCCAATGCTGGCGCCGCAGATCCTGTGAGGCGGCCAGCCACAGCCATACGTCGGCCACCCAGGCCGCGACAACCCCCCCCCCCCCCCCCGGGCCACCCGGCCCTCTCCTGCGCGGCTGCTCGCGCAGATACATCGAGAGGGCTTGTTCATTTGTTCCTCGGGGACAGCACGGAGCACCAACTCACCACAGGGACACGGTGATGGCGAAGGCTCCCCCGGTGATCTTCTCATCCAGCGACAGTGGGCCCAGCTTGTCCAGCTCCTGCCTCGCCTTGATCGGCGCATCGGGGGTGTCCTATTTTCGAGTCCCGAAGGGGGGTGGAAGGCAGGGAAGGTGTGGGGGGGGGGGGCGGGGGATGAATTAAGCGGAGAGAACATTCACCGGGTGAGAATCGGCGCTTAGATCTGGGCGGGATGGGGGTTGGGAAAGGAGAGCGGGCAGGGTGGGGGTCGGACCTTGACTTCCGGAGGGAAGAGAGCATACAGAATGAGGGGCATGCCGATGAGGCAGCACAGGCCCGGCACAATGGCAGCCAGCGCCCAGCCGCCCCAGGTGATGTTGACCCCGGCGGCGGCAGCCAGGTTGACAGCCAGAGGATTGGCGGCCATGGCGGTGATGAACATGGCAGACGAGATGGTGGAGGACTGGAAGCAGGTCTTCATCAGGTAGGCGCCCATCTTCTTCTGGGTGCCGTCCTCCGGGCTGGAGCCGCACGCGACGCACAGCGCCTTGGCCAGCGGGAAGAAGATGCCGCCGGCGCGCGCGGCCACGGAGGGGATCGCGGGCGACAGCAGCGCCTCCGCAAAGACGAGGGAGTAGGTGAGACCCAGCGTGGTCTTGCCGAACAGCGACACGATGGTGTACGCCACACGGCTGCCCAGGCCAGACTTGATGAAGGCGCCCGAAAGCCAGAAGGCGATGGCGATCAGCCAGCTGCAAGCGGCGGCGCGCAACCGGGCAGGCGAGGAGGCTTGTCAACACCCGAGGTAATCGAGGGGAATGCATGCCGCTGACAGGCACACCGGGTTCGATCACTGCCCCCGCAGGGATGCATGTGTGCAGTGCTGAAAGCCAACCCAATCTACTGTAATTATAATTCAAAACCTAATTATCCATCGGTTGGAGTCATCCGCCACTATCAAAGAGTATCTTTGCGACACCAGCTGCATGATGCACCATATGAGTGGGGAGTGTTTGCATGGTGAGTGCAAGAGCTGCTGTTGATGAGCGTATCTGCCTGTATTAGGAAGTGGTCATGTGCCGGCGTGTCAGGGATAGGCTATATGTAGGGGCGTTACGGGAGTGAAGGAGCTCAGCTGTATTGCGGGCGATCGACCGCCCTTGTTCCCATAAGCTACTCATAACTGGCAGGTTGGACATTCAGATATCAATTTCCGCGATGATTTGGAGAGGGCGGGGGCATATAGCCGTGGGGAGGCGTGGGGGGGCTTTTTCGGGGCGGGGGGGGGGGGGGGGGGGCGCGCACGGAATCTCGCTGGCGAAGGCGCTGAAGGCGGCAGCGAAGGTCATCGTCTTGGTGAGCATCGCGGCGCCGAGACCGAGCATGGCCACCGCACCGAGAGGCAGCGGGGAGGTGATGATTCCGGCGATGGTGGCGACGAAGATGGCGAGCAGGTGCCATGCCTTGGTCGTCACTCCCTCTGGCGCGGGGATAAACCAGAGCACCACGCCGATGGCGACGCACGTCAGCAGGGGCTTCATCTTGGCGCCCCACTTGAACGGCTCCGCAGGCGGATCAGGGGACGCGGACACTGCAACCGTGGGCGTGGAGGAGGCCTCCACGCGAAGGCTACCCCGTTGGGCCGGCTTGCGGTTTGGCACCACGCGAGCGAGCAGCGGGCGCGCGGGGGCGGCCGGCCTGATGGCAGACTGCCGAGAGGCGGATACCCTAACCGCAGCGGGGCGGGCCGCGGCGGGCGCTCGCACGCCGGTCCGCCCCATGCCTACAGGCACGGCGGCAGAGCTTAGCATGGCGCTAGCCATGGTAAGTAGGCAAACGGGCGGAATCCGGGACCGAACACAGAGATCTGTGGCGCCGAACAGGGCGGTGGGTGAGCTACGGGTCTGCGAGAGGGAACGATGTCGCCGCTATGATGGCACATCATTGGCGCATCCGTTGGAGGGGTGCACCGTCAGACCGTCAGATATTTTCTGTTGTCACGTGCTTGGGTGAACACACCATATGATACCGCCATGTACGTTATGTAAGATTGTACGAGGTACTGAAATTTGAAATTCAGCGCGCAAGAAAAAGATTTTGTGAGGATACGAGACTACTTGTAAGGCTTACACTCTGTACGAACATACATGTGTGGCCATCAGGTCCGCCAGGCAGTCTCCTTGGTCTTATCCGCGGATATCGCGGACAGATTTCGTCAGTAGTGTTTCGAGTGCACTCCGATATTTATTATTGCTGCGCTGCTCCAATTGCTGCTGCTGGGCGGCGCACGTGCTGGGCACGCATTTCGTTTACGATGAGTGCCAGTACAGTACTGCATTAGATATTATTTAGCGACTACATGGGCTCGCTAGCTGCAAAAGGCGATCGGGAAATCACCCAAAAAGGCACTACTACGGCGACTATTGCGAGGTGGAAGAAGCAGCAGGAGAGGATGCGGAATGAGCACGAGCACGTGCAGCAAACTTGGCCGTCTGCACACCGGCAGAGAGAATGCCGCCCAAGGCACAGCAAACGTATTTAAATTTTTTAGCATGTGCCCTACACGCCCCAGCAAGACCTTTGGTCCCAAGGGGCCCACACTGTTCCTAGGGCATGTTCATGGCCTCAAACCCAATGCCTAGCCACCCTGGAAGGTCCCCGGGCCGGTGGGGTGGTGGGCTTTGGCCAGGGCGTGCTGTTCAACGGGCCGATGATCTAATCATGTAACGATTGGCACTTTTGTTGCTTTTGAAATGCAAATCTGTTGACCCACCCGTTCACCATGCCTGCGCCGCACAACGAGAACTGCACCGCTGCCGCCGCGACCAGGTGGTAGCATGGAGTTCAAGAGGAACTACGGCAAGAGGCCGTGCCCTCACACCAAGAAGGGGGCGGTCGTTGGCGCGGCGAGCAAGGCGGCATCGAAGCCGCTGCCGGTTGTCGGCATGAAGCCGCCGATCATGGCTGCAATATAAACAAGTATATTGTCACCCACCTCCAGGACCCCGCTCGACGCAGCACGCATCATGATGGACGGCAGATAGAAACGAGCAGCTCAAGGCGACGAGCCTTGAGCTAGAGCGAGAAGTGTTGTTAAACGAGGAGCTAGCGGCCACCACTAGGTTGCATGCGGTGGCTGCGAGACAGAGGCATAAAAGATTGGAAGCTGAAATTTCAAACATGTTGTGGGAGGAGGCACAGAGCTCCGACGACGAGGATGGACGGAGGCGATGACGACCCATGTACCCGAGAGCGCAAGCGAGGAGGACCAAGGAACGACAACGACAACAACGCGATACGCAAGCTGGGAAAGGAATAATATGCAGCGGACATGGAGGACTTCATGGTTGAACGCTATGAGGGCGGGGCCATCGGAGTGGAGGCGACGCTGGCAGTGGCTCACTTTGTCAACGTCCGCCGGAATGTCCTCGAGTACATCCTGACGGAGCACGACGTTCGCCAGAGGGCAGCCCTAGACATCGTAAAGGCGTTGAAGAAGCACTTGTATGTAGACACCTGCGGGGCGATGTTTGTGCATGGCAAGATGAGCTTGTCGGGCTACCAACTAATTTTCAACCAGATGTGCAAACAATACTGGTATGACGCTCAGGACAAGTGGGAGCCCTTGCGTCTGCCGCACCGTGTTTTCTGTCCGAAGCTTGCAGGACGCGACACCACGTCAGATTTTCTGGAAGGGTATGCGGAGTAATATGGTTTGTAGCCCACATGCGGGGGGCGGTGCGCTATCTGCGACCCTGAGGTGGCGGTGCGTGAGCGTGTGGCGGACATCATGGATGAGGAGTGCCCCCCAAAATGAGAATCCGAAGGGGATGGGGATTCAGAATGCTCTAGATGCATGCAACTGGAGGAAGCGTCCATCCACTAAGGCGCTCGGGAACTTCTCTGCGTGTATGGTGCCTCAAGCCGATGATGAGGAAGTGCCCGCAGCGCGGCGTGAGAGCGAAGATGGGGGGCGCAATCAACAACTCGGAGAATAACGTAATAAACATGATTGCTTTATTTACGCTGGTAAGGACAGCCACTCAGCTATGGGCACCATGCTGAGCAGCAAGCCTAGTGAGGCTGGTGGCGATCAAATGCAGAGCGTCAAACAAACTCCGCTACGGATCATGCAGCATGGGCTGCAAACCAAGTTTGGCCTCATTGCCATTTCTTTCACGTTGGGGGGAAACCTTGCCTTTCTTACCGAGTTCTACGGCATGGGTGGATCGTCATGCGGGCACCCCTGCCACTTTTGCGACATCGAGAAGGCGAATCTCTCATAGCTAACGGAGCAGTTCGCGCCAGGGACCATGCCAGCGACATGGTTCTTGCTGCAGATGTACATGTGCAACCACATGTGCGCTGGAGCGCGGAGTACGAAGTATACTACGGCTTGACCGAGAAGTATCAATGCCCGTGCTGCAAGGCGACCCCGCCCCCCGCCCCCTCCCCCGTCCACCATATGCACAGGAGCAATGTGCAATGCATTGAGATTTTGCTCATAATAATGCCGCAGGAATGGATTACAGAGCACGAGCGGCACCTGCCCAAGAACAAGAACTAGTACAAGATCTTCGTGGTTGTACACAGAGGGCATCGCCCTGGCAAGGCAGCCCACGTGCCCATCGATCCTTGGAAGGCGGTCCCCGACTGCATGCACAGCTTCACCAACAACACCACCAACTGGGTGTTTGTCGGCATCACTTGCAACTGCGGCAGCAAGGAGCAAGGGGAGCACATTTGCCAGGCCAACCAAACAACCAAATCACCGCATATGAGGTTAGGACGACATACGCTGGCAAACCCGTGAAGGCCAAGCGCGACGCGCTGCTCGACGAGGTTTCACGGCTGCAGAATTACAGGCTGGGACAAAATGAATGCATGTGGCTGGAACATAGATGAGGCGTGAATGGTCAAATATGAACAGGTGTAATTACACCCCGCCGGCGCATGGCACGCTGTTGCCTGCCGCCTCCACGTTCTTCACAGCCCATTTGCGCACCAAGTGCACCACTCCGTGGACGTCAACGGGCAGGTGCTGTAGGACATCAGCACCCCACAGCAACTCTCTAACCTCATTGCACATGTAATTCATTGCGGAGGTAAAAGGGGGGCGGCACTCCATGCTAGACTTCCTCGTTGTCGGTATCAATCCATTCGTGGGGGGCGTCTATGAGCTGGTGGGGGTCGACAGCGTCGGCGTAGCCAATCTTTCCCACGTCGAACAACATCATAGCCCATTGCACAGTGAAGTGCTGAGAATCATCACCCCCGGTGTGATTCAGGTAGGTGACCCTATCATGATAGTACCTTGTTTTGTGGATGATAACAATGGGGATCATCAGCACTGGGATTTGGTTGGCGTCAGCAACCACATCCGCAAAGCCTCCGTGCCGAGCCCGACCCAAGGGGGTGAGGTGGAAGCCGGTGAGCCGCCTCGTTGTAGCCGTGTTGTTGATGACGAAGTGCTCCTCGTCGGATAGCTTGTCATCCTTGGTCCGGAACTTGTGCCATGTGGTGTGGAAGTCAAGCTATGACTTGAGCTCATCCCTCGACATGTTTCTGACAAAGCTATCCCCATCTGGCGCCCACCCTCCCCTTCTTCAACCTTGTCGTCAGTTGGGTGCAGAGAGTGCATGTGCCATTGTAGGAGGTTACGACCAGTGCGGCGTCCAAGGCGTTTCCGCACTCGTTACATGTCATACCCGCGACATGGCCTTGTCGCTCCACCGAAGTGTAAAAGACACACTGCGGGCATGTCGACATAGCGTCATGCAACACCCCGCAGCACATCACAGATCATCGACGCAGCGAGACACGAATCGATCCAAGAACATACGAACCTAGTCAAATGCCATGCCGATGGTATATACACGAGTGGATGTTTCATTCGAGGCGTTGTGTGGAGAACGCCCATGCAGTTGGGGTGGCGAGCATCCGGCTGCGGGATGAGTCAGTGCAGTACGAAACCGAACCGCGCCCGCCCACACGCGGCCCATAAAACAAGGATCCGGAGGTCAACGCGGTACGAGGCGGTCCCCCGCTACCTTCAGATAGAGTTTGCATGGCACTTACGGTTTGGGTCGGTGCCGGGACGCGTGGTGGGCCAGTAGGAGTCGCCGACTGCGTGGGTGGGTGAGCCGCATCTCGAAGGCCGCATCCGTGTTGGCGAGCAACAACGCAGTACGCGTCATGCACGCATCGCGTGATAAAAACTACAGAAATGAGAGGGCTTAAAGATTGCTCGAATTCTAAAATACGTTTAAATTCATTTAATACGTTTGTTGTGGGTACCGTACGTGCACGCAAGCAGAGACCCGCTGCAGCAACCCCGCCGTGCGGGCGACAAGTGATGGCGGAACTCGGCAGGCTGGTTGGCGACAAAGTTCCGTACATATTGACCACGAAGGAAGCACGAAGTCGGGGCGGAAGGACCGCCAAGGAAGCCGCGCACGTACGGCATGCAACACCGCGAAGATGTTGTAGACCACCGTCAAAGTCGATTTAATTTCCTAGGCGTGCGGCCGGGGTCCTCAACCACAAAAGGGTATAGTACCGATGGACACCCTGCACCGGCGCAGAAGACGCCCGGTCCGCCACCCACTTGCTCTGCTCCGCCTCAGTCACCGCGATCTTTGGGGCGGTGCACCAGCGGGGATCGTTGCCCCAAGAGGGGGGGGGGGGGGGGGGGACGTGGAGGACACGCACGCGAAGTCGATTCATCATGTAATCGAACGTTGGGCCATCCCACCCCGCTAGCGTCAAATAAATGGCCGTGAGCGGTCAGCCGGGCAGAACCCACTCGTCTCAAGAGCCAGGTCGCAGGCTCCCGAGCGGTCCCGGTCGAGCACTGCCCCCGCTTCAATCGCCACGGAAGCCCAGAGATTTTTCAAAGCGGTATGCATGAGGTGCCTGCAATTCGCGACAAGGCATATGGACAGGTGATCCGACCACAACGAAATCCGTAGCGTTCCGGTTCGAGCCATCCGTAGAGCGAAGCCACAACGGATCACTACTGCACGGTCGTGGAGCTAGGCACGTGACCAACGCGAAACCGCCATGCGGACGAAGACCCAGCACCCGCGCAGCTGGGGCCGAGTAGATAGCATGCGGAACCTTGTGGGCTGACTCGTGATGATCCGATGACTGGAAAAGCGACAGGGCGCCCGGCCCGCACGCATTGTACAAGCACAAGTATCACGTCGCGAGTTCGCGTCGAGGTCATATATTTTTAAACATGGGCAGTCATCACGAGGGTCTATCGAGGGTGTGATATGCCGTTTCACCAACCTCCGAGCCGTGGAGCTCACTCCCAAACTAAGTCATCCATGTCTTACGATCTCACATACCTGGGAAAGGCCCAGCCCATGTAGCTCACCCCTCCATCGGGAGCTCATTACATGCACCCTCTCAGGTTGGGAGGGACTTACCTATATCTTGAGCACGGCGGTGCGGCCCCGCCGCACCGGGTCATGTCTAGTCTCCGAACCTTCCCCTCCGAGCACATTGCGGGTCATTAGATATCAGGTGACATGGCACAACACGGCGCGCGGATGTATGCGTGATGCTGACCGGCGCGCGCTGATGAGTCAGAAGTACCGGGTAAGAGCGAGTACCTGGGGCGCGCGCGTACCAGGTACGAGCGCGCGCGCACTTATTTACATTTTATCCTCGCTCCCGGTATATACCCGGTGTACATGCAATTATTACACACCCCTCCACATTACAACTCCCAGGCCCCTTTCTCGCCGAATCCGTGCTTACGAATAGTAGGGCAGCTGAATCTAAGGTTTATGATCTGAAATCCTGGAATATTGCACGTTTAGGCTCAGCCGTTACCACCATAGGGTGTAAGCAACCCCATTGGCCCTAACAAGTGCCCTACATGAGTGGCACTCACTTGCCACATGGAGCGTTTCCACTACCCGGTACCCCCACAACAACGGGGGTTGGTGCCCCGCACGCCCCGCCGCGCATGCATAGACCATTGCATGGTGAGATGGCCATGGGCGGGCGAGGAAAGATGTCAGCAAAGAGGCTAGGGTATTTTTGCTTGGGGTGGGGCCATATTGGCGTGCGCCCGTGCACGATGTGGCGTGATACCATCGTCACTGCAGTGCCGCCTCGTGGCGCAGCTCTCAAACTCGCGGTATCGCTCAGTGCGTTGCGAGGAAACGTCAGAAAATTTTCATATAAATACCAATACAAACTACAACAGCAGGGCTACATATTCCACAGCTGCAGCACGGTCGTCCGAGGCCATTAGGCACTTTCCGATTTTTTTGAAATAATATGTCGAAACTTGACGTCTTTGTCAGCGTGTGGTCAACACGTTGGCGTGAAACTTTACGCCAAGGGGATCTCAAAACCTGATACACGGTGGCGGGACAGTGTGTTGTATGTACTTGTGCACGGATTACTCATACTTGGCACATGCATGCCCCCCTTGAGCGATGCCCACGGCCGCCATGCCGGATCCCCTCTTTCACAACATTGTTTCCACCATCATCGACGGATTAAGGTGCACGCCATTGCCGCCCCACTGGGCTCACCATGGCGCGCTATGAGCACACGGCCATGCTCTGCTATAGAAAAGCTTTGGCCTACGGCAAGGAGCCCACGAGAACCCTCTCCCGCCTGCGCGTGCAACGGCGATCACAGCTGCATTTTGTCCATGATTTTGGCCATGAACCATCGTCATCGACACGTAGGGCCTGGTTCGGGTCGTTATTGACCTGATTTCAATGCCCTACGTGTATTAATGGTGGATAGTGATCATACCAAGGGTGATGTGGTATGAGTACGGGGGCTGTGCTGTCCCATGCCTATTTGTGCACACGAGTGGCGCAATTTGTGGTTTTGAAGCGCAAGCGCCAGAAGCCATGCTTTTGCCTTAATGAAAGCGTTGAAGGCAACGGCCACCGCGTGGCAATACGGGGTGTATAGCGCTATCGCGGCATTTCCCCCCAGCCGTACGACCCTGAGTAACACGCATGCACGTGCGCACAGTCTCAGTGTAGCCGCGCATGAGCATGTGGATCAAATTTGCAAACCCCATACTTATGTGGAGGGGTGTAGATCGTTATCTGATATTAAAAAGGGTACCCGCGTACAGTGCCTTCAGCAACTATATATTTAAGATTGAAACTCCTCGCTGGATTTTCATTCTTGCCAGTCTCAATATTAACTGGGAAAGTGGTCACCCGCATATTTCACAAATAAGATGTTTCATGCAACACTGTTGTTCATGGCTCAAATGTAAGGACTACTTCCAGTACCGTACTACGGATTGCATTTATCGCCGTTTGCATGTGAAGCTTATAGTCGTGTTTCCTTGTTAAAATCCTTGCTGAAACCTCCTGTCAATACAATGACTTCAAATAGACCAACAGCATCCATGCAAGGTAGGACGAGTATAAGGATGATCATGCATGCAGGGTGGATCCAACGTCATGGGAGACTGGGCGATGTAATGGTATTTAAAGCGCCATGTTGCCAAACGGTGTGTGCCCAACATCACCTAGCACGGCCTTGAGCGGTCAGCCGGGCAGAACCCACTCGTCTCAAGAGCCAGCGCAGGTCGCCGGCTCCCGAGCGCTCCCGGTCGAGCACTACCCCCGCTTCAATCGCCACGGAAGCCCAGAGATTTTGCAAAGCGGTATGCATGAAGTGCTTGCTATTCGCGACATGGCATATGGACAGGTGATCCGACCACAACGAAATCCGTAGCGTTCCGGTTCGAGCCATCCGTAGAGCGAAACGAAGCCACAACGGATCAATACTGCACGGTCGTGGAGCTAGGGCACGTGACCAACGCGGAACCGCCATGCGGACGAAGACCCAGCACCCGCGCAGTTGGGGCCGAATAAATAGCATGCGGAATCTTGCGGGCTGACTCGTGATCCGATGACTGGAAAAGCGACAGGGCGCCCGGCCCGCACGCATTGTACAAGCACAAGTATCACGTCGCGAGTTTGCGTCGCGAGGTAATATATTTCTAAACATGGGCATAAACGAGGGTCGAAGGCGGGATGCCGTTCCACCAACCTCCGAGCCGTGGAGCTCACTCCCAAACTAAGTCATCCATGTCTTACGATCTCACATACCTGGGGAAGGCCCAGCCCATGTAGCTCACCCCTCCATGGGGAGCACTGACATTACATGCACCCTCTCATGTTGTTAGGGGCTTACCTATATCTTGAGGACGGCAGTGCGGCCCCGCCGCACTGGCTCCCATCTAGTTTCTGAACCTTCCCCTCCGAGCATATTGCGTGTCATTAAATATCAGGTGACATGGCACAACACGGCGCGCGGATGCCGGCGTGATGCTGACCGGCGCGCGCTTTCGTGCGCTGATGAGTCAGAAGTACGAGCTCGCGCACTAATTATTATTTTATTTTTCCGGTATACCCGGTATACAGGCAACTATATGTATATATATAATGTACA